>JACEFO010001036.1:0-17106 GCA_015342445.1 Digitaria exilis
GGAGAAGGCCTAAGGGCATGGCCAATAGATGAATCAAATCGTCGGCTGATGTGGAGGTAGGAGAGAAATAAAAAATAAAAACATACAATACTTTAACTTCCCAAGAGCATGAGAGAGGACTGTGGGTTTCATTGGGAGATGTCTAGCTAACCTGCTTGAAGACTCGCTACGATTTCTTTTTCCTTGTTCTTCGCTCTTCCCACATGGGCAAATCTAGCGATTTGGGCAACCGTTCGGGGCGGCCCTCAGGGCACGAGGGCACAGAAGTGCAATAAAGCCGGCCAGACTTGAAGACTGAACTCAAGGAAGCATCGTTACATAATACAGGAAGTGACCGCACTCGTACACTCGACTCTGTGATTGCTAATATACAACCAGAAATTGGGTTCACCAAATCTGACGATATGTACAAGTACTATAATGTTAAAATATCTGTTGCAAGTCCGAGCATCAACAACTCAGATTATCCAGGGACCTGTCAATTGTTCTTCGCAGGCAGCGTTTCTTCTGTGCATAATGGCTTGCTGACCACTACAGAACCTGTTCGGAGACAATTAAGTCTTGTGATCAGTTATCTAAACAAAGAAAATAGTACCATGTGCACAACAGCACAAGTATATGTGCAAGAGGGTTTTGCGAAGAAAGAACACACATGCTAGCGTTATGCGCAGTACAGGGATTGAAAAGAAAGACTCACAAAGATAACACCCACAAGACGATACGAGTACGCCAAGCAAGAGCATGCTGCATCGGACCATGATCCCATCAGACCTATTTATTTGCAAACTGAACTCTGCATAATGTTCGCCTGACAAACAGCTAGGCTGATCTGGTAACGGTGATAAACCCATACCGTACTACTTAATCAGGATACATGGACAGCACATCTATTATAGATCGCAAACATAACGTAGAGTGGGTGTATATATCCAACGTTTAATGCATACAGGAAGCTCATGTATATATCAAACCTCCTAGCTGCATTAGGTGTTCCAGTTAGCAGGGTATAAACATGTTTTCAAAGTGACGAAACAGAAAGGTGACCTAAAACTCTTGATGACTACAATGGAACACGGTGAATATATACTACATTGAGAGGGGGAAGAAGGTATAACTAAGGCTGTAGTTAATCAAACGCTTTTAATCATGCTGCAAAATATTTGAAACATCAAGACAATTTTTGCTGGCAACAGTTACTTGAAAAGAGAACAATCATTTAAATATCTGCAATCAAGGCATTGCAAAGTCTCAAATAACTCATTCAGAGAAACACACCCAAAGTCCGCTATACTCAATTGAATTTAGTTTTTGCCATTTAGTGTGTTCAAGGATCGCATGGCATCATGGAAGTTATCATTATGACACATTTACCTCAGTAAAGCAAAAAATATAAAAGATAGTAGGGCTTCGGTTTTCACTTTTCAGTTAGCAGTGCCGACTGCCGAGTACATTTCAGAACAGTGTGTTTTCACTTTTCCCTAACTTCTGCCCAAAACTAGTGTCATGCTACACCTTTCGGAGGGAATACTAAACAAATTACACATTGTGCCATCATCAGACAACTATACTGATTCACGTGAGCTCGTATGTCAGACACACAAGTCAGCCACCCTACAGAAGAACCAATGCAGGGCTCCAGTTGTCAGTACTTCCTAAATGTGTAATAGAATGATAGTGTGTGCGACATATGTTTAGTTCCTAGTCTTGTATAATGTTTAGCAGATTGATGTAATTGAAACTCTGAAACACTCAAATATTTCACTCTGAATCATTCTGTGGATTTTTGCTTAGATCATGAATCCAAGTGAGTGAACCATAATAAATTGGTAGTTTTAAAACTCCACCAATTAGAAGTGTAAATACACTGCAAGGAAAATTTAATACAGTGCACTCTAGAACTTCCCAGTTCCCACCTTCCCTGACTTCGACTTCCCCTTCCACGGAAATTTAATACAGGGCACCTCTAAAACTTCGCCTGAGTTCTGCTTCCCCTTTCACGGTGATTATCTAGGAATGGCCAAACGAACCAGAATGCTAAATATCACATTCAGGCTAAGCCAAATTCCTTTACGAAATTTACAAGCAAGGGAATTCAATTCGGATGCATAGTTATTCTCTCCCCCATCACCTTCAATAAAGGCTGATGCCTCTGAGGTACCTAGGTAACCTCCCAAAAAACGAAACTCCGTAAGCCTCTGGTATAACAACTGATGAGGCTGTCTTGCCAGTGCACAGATGTTCCCTTGCGTGGATGCACAAGTGCTGTTATTAGAGTTGCACCCCTTTGAAAAGTGCTCATGTTCAACATTTGAATCAAACACCTAGCAGACCATAAAAACAAACATCCAGCAGGCCCTGCTACGGTCACACAAGTTAACATGTATAGCTTATGCTCTAACGATCATTTTATTAGTTACAAATTATCTGCCTCACTTTAACAAGACAAACATAAGCGTTCTTGTTCTACCTGATAGATTCAAGTTAGTGATAAGTTTGGTCAATTAACCCATAAACACTATAGATGCACCTTTCTGGAATTCGGACAATAGTACCATTTATTTTTTTTTTTAAGAGTCCTGAGTTTTTAAACATTTAATACCACATCTAAGCTATTTTCCATATGCACAGAAATCTAACAATAGACCAGCAACAGAAAGTCACAAAACCTGTGCAACAAATGTTATGAAACAGTGCATCTATATGAACAAAAAGGCATAACACCCAAGTTTCAATCAGTTTTTCCCAACTGGAAGATAGAAAACAAAATACTTCAATTCACTAGTTGAAAAAATGGAAATGCTGAGTGAAGAGTGCAAAAAGAACACCAAGAATGAGAGTTTGACCCAAAAACCTACCTGGTTTTTCTGCATTTCCATCATTTCTTCCTGCAATTTGAGAAAACAACCAAATTACAAACCTAAAAAAATGCTACTTTCATTAAGAGAGAGGCTTATAAAGAATAACAACGACACAAATTCGAAATGTAGACATTGGAGAACAAATAGTGGTTCTATTTAATCAAAACCAGAAAATAACTGTAGAAATTAGCATTTGGGCATATGTCCAAATGTAACCATAATACCTCTCTATCAAATGCTAGAAAATGCAAAGTGTACAGAAATTGTACAACACGACACATACCTGCTTCTTCTGCAATTCGGCATTTAGTTCCTTGAGCTTCTGAACTTCAGCTTCTAATTCCATTGTATATGCCTAAAAAACATAAGAGATATTATCATGGAAACATGAAACTAGAGCAAAAGTTTTATGTCAAAGTTGCACAAGTAGATATGCTAGACCAGACGTGCCCTTTTAACAGTTTTGTGCCTTATTGAGTATCCATCGTTTTTCAACATGGCATAGGCAAGGCCAATGTGCTGATTTATCAGAATTGTAATACAATATTTTAGGTCAGCAACTTGCAATATGAAACAGTTACTGCTCAGTATGCAACACATACACATGCAAGAATTTAGGACAAGAGTATTGACCTGCTTCCGGGCACGGGATCTAGCTGCAGACTCCCTGTTCTTAATCATCCTCCTCTGCCGCCGCTCCACCACCTTCTCCACACCCGCACCGCTCCTCCTTCCTTATCACTCCCTCAAAGGGGTAGGGCACCGGCGCCATGGGCGAGGACAGGTCGCTATTCCCTTGCCCACAGAATCCAGCTGGGCCACCGAGGTATCCACCGGGCTCACTGTGACAGCAGCACTCGCCATGCCCGCCACTCCAGGCATGAGCCCGTTGCCCATGGCCTGATCCCCGATCCCCACCGGCGCAAACCCCATCGCGCCCGCCGAGGAGTCACCGGCGGCCCCGAAGTTACCGAAAAAGATGGATGCACCATTACTAACCGCTTGAATCGGCCGCGGAGCCACCGGCTGCGCGTCCGCGGGGACCGCCGCTGCCATCGCGGCAGCTGCAGGGTTGTCCGGACGACGCCGGCCCTGACCAGGAACTCCTCCAGCGTCATCTCCCCGAGGGTCGGCTGCCGATTGGGCTGCGGCTCGGCGCCACCGGCCGTCCCCGGCGGCGGCCCTCGCGGACGAAGTCCCGCCAGACCCTCATCCACCGTCTTGACGCTGAGCGTGCGCGGCAGGGTGAGGGATCCCTGCCTCTGCAGCGCCCCGCCGTCGTCGCCTGCCGCCCCCGCCCCCTGCGCGGCGGACGCCGAGGCGGAAGCCGACGCCATGGCCTGGCTCTCCTCGGCGGTCCAGATGCTCTTGAGCAGCTCGTCCATGTTCATGGACCCGAAATCCTTGCCGAGCCCTCCCCCCATCCCGCCGAGCGTGCTCTGGAACTCGTCGAACGTGAGCGAGTAGATCGACCCCTGCCTCGACAGCGGCCCCGGCCCCGCCGCCCCCCTCCGATCCCCATCCTTCAGATCCATCGCTCCTCCCCTCTCCCTCCCTCCCACTGCGGCGCCGCGACGAGGAAGCCGGGAGGGATTCGCGGCGCGCTATATAGGTTGCTTGCAGGGGGGCGGAGACGGCAAAGCGACCGGCGCGTGCGCGGGCGCAATCGAAGCGTGCCGCGTGCGACGACCACCGAATTGGAAGGCAAGGGACTCCGCCTCCGGCTCGGTGTGGTGGCGGCGGCGGTGGTGGTGGGGTTCGGTGGGCGGAGGCAGCGCAGCCGCTAGCTACCTGTCTCGCTCACCTCGCCGCCGCGGCTCGCTTTGGTGTGCGGGTGCTGCTCCTCTCTCGCGCGGCGTGGGCGGGGGAGGGTCAGAGTGCGGCGAGGGACAGGTGTCTCTCTCCCTCGCGGCGGTGACTGTAGTGGCAGACCCCCCACGGGATCGTCTGCGCCCACCCACCAGCAGCCACGCCGCGGCTCTCGGGCTCACCACCCGCAGAGGATCCGGAAGCGAGGCGCCGATGCAGTGGAGCGGGGAGGGTGCGCGACGTGGCGGCGCACCGAGGCCTGGTGGGTGGGGACGCGACGCCCAGCCAATCAGAGCGCGCTACGTGGGGGGCGTGGCCGCCATTTTTTTAACCCTCCGACAAGAACAGGAGTCACCCACGAGGCCGCCACGACCCGGCGGGCGCCGCCGCGGTCGTGTGGGCCTCGTCCGGGGTGGGGCCCAGCAATCAGTTGGTCACCCGGCGTGGGTGGTGCGTGGCGCGGCGCCTTCCAGGAAGCATCGTACCTACCGGATCTGGGGTAACATGGGTGGCTCTTTTTCGGCTTCCCTGTCCTCGTGCTTCGTACTGGTAGTACAAACCGCCAGTAAAAAAAATATCCTGGCGGTTAAAGTGAGCTCAGAAGATCAGGCGGTGAGATCGGGGAGGATTTTTACAGGCATCTTACTGTTTGTTTTTTGGACAAAGGATTCGTGCTTGTTTGGCATGAAGATTCCTTTTTTGATGATTCGTGCAGGATTTGGGTTCAATTTTGTGGGATTTTTTCAGCATCCAAAGCACAGTAATGCAACGGGCTCTGGGACAGTGTTAACTAGTCTTAACAGTCCTTGTCTAGCAGCTTTGACGGTGAGTTAGGAATCTGATCTCCAGCCTCCAGCAGATGCCACCATGTGCGACGGGGGATGGGAGCTCGCGCGTACTCTTGGCGTGAAGCGAAAGGCTGCGCCACTATGCAGCGACGCACGCAGTGGTGCACAGATCAAAGATGCCACAAAGAGGTTTTGTTCGACATGTAGGGGAGACGATAAATATGTTTTTATCTGAAAATATAACCGTTTCCAAACTCATTATCATTAGTTCTAAACACGTCATGCATTTAAACGGATAACGAATACGATATGTATAGGTGCAGTGATTATAGTATTATAGGATAGAGGTCAATGAATCAAATGTGGCGCAAAAATGGAAAAGAGTAATTAACACCACTGTTAAAAAAAATATTGTAGATGAATAATGTTCTGAGTGGAAGGGTGGGATGAATAAGGAAAAGTTGGATGATAGGAGAAACTTTTTTAATCTAAACGGGGCCTTAGTAGACGTGAATGCCACTTCATTCCTGCATAGTGATGAGAGATGGACGTAAAGTTAGCCATGGGATAATAATAAAATGAAATATGGGTTAAAGATTAAAGCGTAAGTAATATTTATTTGCATGGTCATGGCAAATAAGAACCAATGGTGGGTGTTGATACAAAGTTGAACAAAAGCTAGTGCGAAAAGAGATATACCGATTGTGCTGGCACTGGCTTGCGATCACTTTGTGTGTCATGCAGCGACAAAGCTTCATCAAAGAAACAGAGGAGACTACCTATGCAAACTAGTTCAAAGTCAATAAATAGTGCCAAGATTAGTATTTACTTAATGTAACATAAGGGGTGTGGCAAGGGGGCCATGTCCTTTTGCCCTCCGTGACGCACAGCTCTAAGCCCTTGGTTGCATGTGTGTGTGTGTTTTTTTTCCAAACGCTTTAAATACTAAACTTTGTTGTCTACTAGTATGACTTTGTAGGTTTTGTTTCTTGGCACGAGCTAAGCTACACACATTTAGGTGGAACTTCTATATCACCCTAGAGCACGACTTTAATAAATTGACATGGAGCAAGACATTAAGACTGACAATCTTGGAACCACCAAGACATTAGGGTAAGTGGAGTGGATAATAGTTGTGATCATACCTAACATTTTAGTTGAAAATATGTAATAATTTGAATATGTCCAGTTCATGTAAACCCCCCTAAATTTACAATTCCATATTGACATGGGCCTTGTGTTGGTGCTGATTGGTTTGCTCAAAAGGACGAGGGATTCTCACAGTCTTACTTAGTCTCAATTTAATATCCCCTTGCTACTGGGCATGTTGGTTAAGTTAGAAGTTGGAATATTTCTATTAGGGTGGCTATTTGTTTAGTAGCAATTGCCAAATTTAGTTATCTAGTTAAAAAAAGTTAGGATGATACAAAATTAGTAAATACTCGCCCGTAACTGCAATAATTTTTACACATGTGCTCTCAAATTTCAGGTGTTTCACCTATGGATTGAGTTGTTGGGGTTGTCATTTGAATAGATAGAGTGATTTATATTGGCATTCATATTCAAAATCTAGCTACAACATGAAAGTTTCCAATAAGCCATCCATGGTGTGGCTATAGCCATGTTTGCTTTGGTTTGTTGTGAACGTGTCCAGCAAAAGCAGGTACAATCCCGCTGAACACCACGGCCGCCGCGCTTATCCTAGAATCGCTCGAGCGAGGACATGAGAATTTAACTACATAACACGAGAATCGAGAGAATCCCCACGTCATGGTGAAGCGCTCCCGTCCAAAACGATGTCTATCGCATCATCTCAATTGATATGGGTAGCCTATGTTGCTCGACGAGCGGCTCATACCAACATGTGTTCAATCAAGGGGGTGAATCCATCGACCACCGTCGAGGCATTGCTAGAGCCTATGTGTTGATGAAGGTAAGAAAGAAGAAAAAAGAGAAGGAAAAGAAAAAAAATGATAAAAGAGAAAGACGAAAGGGAGGATAAGCACTCCTTCCTCGAAATCCTAGACCCATTACTGCGTCCAAGGTGCTATGCTATAGGCACATCTTCTAATGCGGTTCTTCTAAGATTGTTGGATTCTACTCGAGGCCATATCTCACTCTAGTCATGCGCAACAAGGGTTTGTGGTTTCAAACATCAACATCAATTTCGCAAAATCCCTGTTTAGATGTGAAATTTCACAAAAGTTTTTACTTTGGAGAAACGTGCCCCTCTCACATATTACTCCTTTACAGAAAGAACGTCGTTTTGAGTGTTCGTGACATGAGTTTGACTAAGTTTGTAGAAAATACATGTAATATTTAAATCTTTAAATAATTGTTATAAAAAAATTAGATCTAAATATCTATCTAATAATATTTATGTTGTACCACAATGTTTAATATATTTTTATATATAATTAACCAAAGAGTTTTCTCAGGAAGCGAGAAAAATACTTATTTTGGACGGAGGGAGTATGGCACAATTTTATAGGCTTTTAGAAGAATTTTTGCTAAAAGTATTTTGTAGAAATTTGAGGATCCGTATAAAAATACAGTAGACTTAAGAAAATGAGATCCCTTAGTACGTTACAGTTTACAAACGTAGTATTCGTTAAAGGTGAATTTGAAATTCCACAAGGATTTTTTTTGGGTTTTCCCCCGGGGGTTTTATCCATCTGCTCTCTGCCTGCGCTCGTCGTCTTCCCTGCTCCGACGACCCTTCTTTCACGATGCTCTCTCCATGGCGCACTCTCCTCTTCCCGACCACACCTCCTGCAACGGAGATACGGTCACCGCTGCATCCACCAAATCGGTCCCTGTTATCCTCCCATCAGTCACCACCACCGCGTTCCGTGGCGCGGCCGCCCCTACGCTCTCCGCCACAGCAACGGCAGTCTCCTCGCCGCCATGTACAAAGAAGAAGGTCTGGTCTCCATTCGCCACCTCACTTCAATGACAGCGCCGGAGGTTAACGTTCCGTGCTTGGTATGATGAAGGTTCTCGTGCCAATCGCCATGGGCACAGAGGAGATGGAGGCGGTCATCCTCGCCGGCGTCCTCCGGCGAGCGGGTGCCGACGTGACAGTAGCCTCCGTCGAGGACGGACTCGAAGTGGAGGCGTCCTGCGGCTCCCGCATCGTCGCGGACACGCACATAGCCTCCTGCGCCGACCAGGTGTTCGACCTTGTGGCTCTTCCGGTAACTCACATTCTCTTCTCTTTTTTTTTTTTGAACTGGACACATTCTCTTCTTTGCTGATGTACTTAACGTGTATAAATGGTTCCTGTGGATATTGGTGCATTGAGGATTGAAATTAGAATGAAAATGATTTAGGAACGCTCTAGTATTTGAGACAACACTGAAATAATGAAATGTTTGTCAGTACTTTACACCTGTGCTATTCGGAGTGTTTAGTTGGGAGAGGAGGAAAATAACTTTTCTGGGAAGCGTGTTCTGTGAGAGGGATGAATAGGAAAGTTGAAAGGAGTTAAAGGGGAACTTTTCTGGGGAAACGTGTTTTCTGAGAGAGATGAATAGTAGAGTCCAAAAAACTTCTGGAACTAAACACGGCTGATGACAAGTGGTCAACCTCTCACCTTTTTGTGCCGTGGTGTTACATGTGCATGACATCACTTGCTGGCAGTGCCCAGAAATTATATTTGATTATTATTTTTATAATGATTTTATTCTTGGGTTAATATGTTCAGGGAGGAATGCCTGGTTCAGTGCGGTTGAGGGACAGTGATATCCTTCAGAGGATCACAGTTCGTCAGGCTGAGGAGAAAAGACTGTATGGTGCTATATGTGCTGCACCTGCGGTTGTTCTAATGCCGTGGGGTCTCCACAGGAGAAAAAAGGTGGTCGTTTCACAATATGGTAAATTCACTCTACCAATGTTTGGGTTCATCCACTGACAATTTCTTCTTTTTCAAGATCACCTGTCACCCATCCTTTATAGGAGATCTCCCTACGTTCCGAGCTGTTGAATCAAATGTTCAGGTTTCAGGAGAGCTCACAACGAGTCGTGGGCCTGGGACATCGTTCCAGTTCGCTTTATCATTTGTTGAGCAAATGTTTGGGCGTCATGCAGCTGAAGATGTGGACAGAGTTTTGGTTTGTCAAAAGAAACTTTAATATCTGTATTATTTCACATAATAGATTTAAATATCAAAGTCTTTGGGCTGATGAGAGAGCCAAGCAAAAACTCAGTTGGTATACCCTTTAATTGAGAGGCCAACAACCCAGGCTTAAACTCAGGTGCTCGCAGGTCGTGGCAAATTGTGAATACTTCTATGCTCCCATCTATTAAGAAAAGGCCACATCTTATCCCTGTGTCGATTTTCTTTTTTGTTTAGATGATTAAGTTATTTTACATAGAAATTAAGTCATACAATTGAGGTCGTTAAGGTCATGGTTTCTACTCAACCACCTTAGACTAGTAAAATTTAAGACACGTTACTCCTCCTTTGCATTCAGTTCTTTTTTCCTAAAATCATTTTGTTCGGGCCTACTGGCTACCATATCAGGGTCAAGTCTGGCTTATTCTGTGTGTTCTTCAATTATGAATCTTTATCTTGTTATCAAACTATTTAACGTACTGTTTGTAGTATCTGGGACTTGATGCTAAACTGACTTGAATTTAAGCAGTTTTGAGAAACTGCAAGTGGCAGCTCTATTGATCTTTAGCATTCCATTTGTATATGCTGTACCTTTCAGGGAGGAAACTGCTGGAGCTGATAGGCTGCAGAGGTCAACAATTCTGAAGAAGTTACTCAAAGAACAAAAGCAAGCTGGCAGGATGTATGGTGGGCTCTCTTCTTCTCTGAAGATCTTGCAGCAGCAAGGTTTACTTGAGGTGAGATTCTAAGATTCAAAACTCACGGCACCACATTTTCTGTGGAAATGGAAAATGACATTGGATTTTTTTTATACTAGGATAAAATAGTGACAGCTCATCCCTCTGTAGCCAATGGGCTCACATGCCAAGTTATTGACCGATCAAAGATTGTGATCGACGGAAATTTGATTACTGGCAAGGGGATTGGGGACAGCTGTCGATTTTGCCCTTGCTATCATCAGGAAATTTTTTGGCCATGGACGGGGCTAAAAGTGTGGCTAATGGAATAGTTTTTGAGTACCCTAAGAGCTGAAACACAAAGAATTGCGAAACCATGAAATGTGCAACATATTATGGTTGTAATTGAAGATCAAGCTATCTATGCTCTTGATAAAGGTGAACTGATACTTTTGGGACAGCAAGAGAGTCCTCTAATGCTGCCTTTCTGGACAGCTGGAGTGAAATCTCCAGATCCACTATATATGTTGGGATGGACCAAATTTACACTCGGAAACTTCAGTGGAAGTCATTTCATCATCTTCTTGATATGATTTGTTGGTGGATGAATGACACAGAATGATTGCTAACTGGTAAGTTCTATGTGATGTTGATAGGCACGAATACTACTCCTTGCTTCCACGCACATGATCTTTCTTCTTGGCTGAGTTTTTTTTTAAAAAAAAACACATCTGTAACTTAAGTCGACGGCGATTTGGTGACATCTCACTATTGAAATAGTGCATGTTTCCTTTTTTTTAGAGTTTCCAAGTTTTTAAAATGAAGAAATTAACTGTTGTACTGTATGCTAAATGCAGATTATGTGCATTCAGACTCAAGAGGAAACTTTGCTGCCTTCGGTGTACCTTTATTGGCTTGGGGTACACACTTCCTGAGGTCCAAAGCCCTTGGATATTGCTGTGTACAATAATCTGTGAATTCATCTGAGGAGCCTGTATAACTCTGGACTTTACCAGATATCTGGTTTCGGGGAATGCAAGCTAACAACAGAATCAGAAGCCGCTTTGACCTCACCTTGTGTGTTAGTGTGTATTACTAATTGTATCAGAAATTGTTTTGACGTCTCTGTGAATTATTGATGGATTGTGCTTTTCAACTTGATGTTTTGACCTCGTGGTTGTTGTCACTATCAAGAGTAAAGCAAGTTAGAATTTAAAGGCAGCTAGCATTAGCAGAACACCTATTTTGCTTGGCCGTTTTCAGATCACAACAATGTGTGAAGCAAAGTGAGTGTCTTGCTCCTGACCAAAATCATTAAGATGATTCTCAGCTCTCAGAGTGGAATGTTATATGATACATGCTGAATCGCTGATAGTTTCTGTAAAAGCAATGCGGTGAAAAACTGCACTTTAGCTGTTTAGGGGAACAGGGACTCTTTATTACTCAGTGGTCCAATGCCAATAATCACAACTCACAAAGAATCTCAGCTCTCAGAGTGGAATGTTATATGATACATGCTGAATCGCTGATAGTTTCTGTAAAAGCAATGCGGTGAAAACTGCACTTTAGTTGTTTAGCGAACAGGGACTCTTTATTACTCAGTGGTCCAATGCCAATAATCACAATTCACAAAGAATCATTAGAACAATAGTCCCTCCTGTTTTGCCTCTACTTTTCTGGACCCCTGGTAGAACCCCAAAACTGAAGGAAAAAATCCAGAATATGAAACCCTGCTGGCCTGTCATACACAGATCATTGGATGGGAAAAAAAATTGCAGGCCCTAGTTTATCATTTTTCTGCTACAATCCATCTTGAAAGTAATAGCAACACCTGTAAACAGCAAAAATATATGTTAAAGCGTAATGTGAAACACATTTCAAATCTAGTGGTGATGTTTAATTCTCATGTCCATTTTATCACCAAATTTTGTCAGTAACACCGCATGAATTATGCGTGCTTTATTCCTTATTCTCTCATGTTCACGTTGCTGGATGATAATCTGCTCTAGCACTGGATCTGAAATAATTCCTCTAGTTGTATGAAATGTAGATTTAAAAATTCAGCTCTACAGCAGATCATATTATGTTCTATTAATTATGATAGATCATGAGAAATGCTTTGACAATCATTGCACACCAAAACAATATGCAGATATAAGATCATATCTGCAGCTGCAAAAGTAATTAGTATGGAACTTGGATCAACGGTACAAAAAATCTGAACTCATCTTACTTCGTATGGAACATATCTCTAGAAAAGCATGACGTGTGAAGCATGCACTTGACAATCTCATTTTGACAATTCTTGCTGCATTTGATACTCCTGGAAAAAGTTGGTCTCCAATGCGCAGTTGATGTATTATTGCCTACCACCTGCATCTTCCCTAGGACCACCAGACCTGAGGGTGTTCAAAATTCTGGTCCATTTCAAGATTTATATGGGGAGTCACGATCATGAATGGATATCAAACCTCCTATCAGACAGGAAACAAGAATTAACCATGAAAAAAAAGAAACAGAAAAACAAACATACCACTAAATTTTTATATTGCTGCTTCTGCTTTCACTTTCTGCATATTCTCCCCATGCTGCCTTTTTTTTTTCCTTCCTCTCCTTCAGTCCTTTAAACAAATGACAGGCAATCCATCAGCATTTACCAGAACGTGGTAATATATTACAGTTTCATCAGATTTTCAATCCCCATATTTAATGATTGGCGATCCATAAAAGAAAAGAACTAGCTCCCAGCATGTGAGGAACTTCTAGCGGCACCCGTAGCTGTATAAACTATTTACTGACAAAGGGCAGTTCAAAACCATTAATATCAGTTAAGTACTTGCCCTCATTATTTTGTTTGCATTAGCACATAATTTTTAGAAATGCAATTCACAAAACTCAACATCAATAAAGGGGAAAACAAGAGTTTGAAGTTCCCCCAAGCACCGTACTCCAAATCCGTGGTTATCGCAAAAATTATTTTCTGCATTCTGTGAACATAACCTGGAGACAGCTTCAAATATTTCTCAGGATCTCAGCATGCCTGGTAGCCAAAGATATCTTGGATTGGACATGACCTGTTCCTACTGCAAGCTGGACCTCCACTACTCCTTGGAGGTTGCAGCATACACACAGCTCAGCATTAGCCAAGCAAAAGGAATACGCTCCCTCACCATGCTCACGATATGGACCATTTCAGAAGATAAAATGTCAGGCCCTCCATCACTCCTCTACCCTTTTTAGGTCCTTTCAAGGGTTTTGACTTTTTTTTGTACATTGATTTTATTTCTCCTCTAATTAATAAGCCGGGTAGCTGGGTCTTTTCTAAAGAAAATGACCACCCAAGAACACAAAAAGGTATTGTAAAATAAATGAGGCAGTCTAAAATACATTTTTTAGATAATGCATGGAAATCAGAGAATATGTTGCACAATTTTATTAAGCACCTGTGACAGACGTCTAATATCTTTGGGAGGACAACAGTAGTTACTTTAAAAAATATATATAGCATAAAAATAATGGTATGATAGAAAGGATTAACAGTAATAGTAGCTAGCCCTTACTTTGATATACACTAAGCAGTTTCTTTTACTTCCAAGGCTGACGGTTCAGATTTCATTTCTTTTCTTCCACTCTAATATTCGATGCGTTTTTGTCAGAGCCTCGAGTGACATGTTTCTTGGACTACCTAGTCAGAGCCACCCAATTATCCACCTGCACAGCCACTCCCTTATCTCAAGCTTGAGAAACAGATGTCCAGCTCCTTTGACTTGCGCTGAGTGAATGGGGAGAATGAAGTCCCTCATGTTGGAAGAAGATGACCTACTTACATCAGGGCTTGTTTGTGTTGCCACATCCTCACAATTACAGGGACACTCCTAGGCCAGAATCTTTTATGCTTTCAATCCATACATCTGCACAGCCAGAAAACGTTACTCCGTATTTCCAAAGGATATTAATGCCACTTCAGAGAATTTGAGCACAGACAGTAAAGGTTGAATGCATTGGGTGCTGAATAAAATTAGAATGAAGCTGGGCATCATCAAACATTTAATTCATCTAAGACTGTCTAGTTCAATAGGGAATTCTGCTACATTAATCATAGACGTACCAAAGAATCAATGCTTTATGATCGGTATCTTTAACAGTAGTCAGTGCTAACGAAAACATAAAGAAATAACACGGTGCTTGAGAACATGAGCCATGTACCTTGTGTGGATTCATGGACCCATCAAAAATCAACACTAAGGTTGGTTGGTTTTGTCCATATGTGAATTCATGTAGCAATTTCCTTAACTTCAGTTGCAACTGTTATTTCACCTGTAAGCCTAGCATATATTGCAGGACTAGGACGACAATTCTGTTCCTCCATGAAAGATAGCAGACTAGAGCAGTCAGCAGTATTCCCCTTTTTGTAATAAACCATCAATCAAAATCTTCAAACAATCTCATCGCAGTTGTATTCCTTAGACAAATATGTCACCAAAAATGCTTTTAGCAGTAGGAAAGCTTCCCTCCTCACAAAGAGCACAAATAATAAACCTATAAGATTCTAAATGTGGTAAATAGCCATTTTTGGCCATTGAATCAAGAAACCTTAAAGCTTCTTTTAGCAATTTTCAGTCTGCAGCAACATTCTATAATATAAGTATATACATCCTCACTTGGGGTCAAGTTAGCACTCTGCATCCTTACAAGAAAAACATTTGCTTCCTCCAATCTGTCAGATCTTGCACAAACATCTAATAAAACAATCGTAAATATAGCTGGCTGGGGCACATTGAAGCTTAATCACCTCCTCCAGAAGTTTCATTGACAACTTTCATGTCAGCCATTGTCCATACATTAACAGACTTGGCCACTATGTCATCAGAGTAATTTTCTTTTAGAAGCAGTTCAAGTAGAACCGTGTAAGACTCCTCATTTGGCTTGCATCCATTTATCAACCATGCTCTTAAAAAGATGAAAATGCCTGACTGACTAGTCCAAATTTGCGTACCCTTTCATCAGTGTGTTATATGTTACTAAGTTTGGGCAAACACCATGATCGATCATCTGAACCATCATGGATTCAGCATCTCCATCCTTCCCTCTTGACAATTACGAGCGTATAAATACTGTAAAAGTGAAAACATCAGGCTTAATACCTGCTGCCACCATTCTATCAAATATCTTCTTTGGACCTTCTGACCCAAACTCCCTAAGTAACTTATCAATTAGAATGGTATATGTGACAACATTGGCTTGTACTCCCTTTCTCCATCATATCATCCAACATCAACATTGCTTCCGACAACTTCTTTTCCCTGCATAGTCCATCAATAATTGAACTGTACAGGTGGGTGTCTGGCACAAGCCCCTCCATGGACATTTTCTGTATCAGATTATGAGCACCATTGAACTTTCCTGCCTTGCACAATGCATCTACCATGCTGGTGTAGACAACCTGATTCACCTTGATTCCTTCTGAACAAGTGACTCAAGAGAACTGCTGAGCTTCCTCAATTCTCCCACGTTTGCACAAAGCATCAATCAACACTGAGCATGTCCACTCACTGGGGACCAAGCCACTAGCCTCCATCGAATGAAGCAGCCTAAAGCGAAATCCAAGTGCCCCCCGTTGCACTGACCCCTGAATTAAGGCTGTGTATGTCACCACATTTGGAGCTAAACCTGCCTCAACCATCTGACTGTATAGCATCATGGCCCTCTCTACTTTTCCCGGACTTGCAGAACCCACATATAAGCTCAGTATACGTCCGGACGTCCGGCAAGCACCCTTACTCTGCATCCCCTCAAAGACCCCAAACTGCAAGCTCCAAATCCCAGTACTGCAGTAGCCATCTATCAAAGCATTGTATACAACAACATTAGGCACAAATCCCTCTCCCATGTGCCTCTGTGAGCAGCGTGTCCGCCTCTCCAGTTCGCCCTGCCCCACATAACCCATGCACCATTGTGCTGTAGACGTGATGATCAGGGGGCGCAGCCATCAGGCTGCATCCCGCGAAAACCACCATTGCCTCGTTCAACATCCCGGCACCACACAGTCCCTGGAGCAGGCCGCGTACGTGAACGCTGTGCGTGCGCACCCCCCGTAGCGGCATTAGCACAAACACCCGGCAGGCGTGCGCCAGCAACCCCGCGCGGCAGTACCCAAGGACGAAGGACGTGTAGGCGTGGGAGTCCGGTGCGAAGCCGGCGCGCAGGAGCGACGAAAGGTGCCGCTTGGCGGCCGGGGAGATCGCCGGCGAGGCAGTAGGCGTTGATGAGGGTGGTGTAGGTTGCGGAGGTTGCGGGCGGGCATGCGGGCGGCGAGCGACTCCATGTCCGGGAGCATGCGATGGCGGGCGCAGCGCCATGAGGAGGGTGTTGAGGCAACGGCATGGGGGGCAGCGGCGCGGAGGGGGCGAGGAGGAGGTGGGAGAGGCGGCGGAGGTCGGCGGGCGACGAGGCGGCGGCGGATATGGCCGCGAGGAGACGAGGGAGCGCCGGCGCGCGCGGGCAGGGGCATCGCGCGGTGACCTATGGCGCGGCGGTGGGCATTGCCGGGCCCGGGGTGATGGAGATTGGGCGGCGGGCGGCGGCGGCGCCGGGGTGGGAGGCCGGAGGTGAGAGACGGGAGGCGGATCCAACGCCAGGGCTAGTCAGGGGGAGACTGAAAATTGGGGCCCGGCGTGTCGGAATGGCTGAGCCGATCCGGTTCGGGCGCTAGGGGAGAATGGATTATTTGAACCGTTACTGCTGCATTAGCAAATGCAAATGTAAACTCCCCACAAAACCTTTTTTTTAAAAGAACCATCCAAGAAAGACCAAGTTTTAGGTGCCACGACCAGGGAAGTCTCACAAAACCTAAGGTA
>JACEFO010001037.1:0-20718 GCA_015342445.1 Digitaria exilis
CTGTCCTTTGTGAAAATTTTCTAGCCCTCCTCTTAGTTTTCACTTCCAATAGATGGTTCGACAGAAATAGATGTCCGCAGAGCGCTAATGGCTACCTTTTCCACCCGCATCGATGAGTACCCCGTTGGGTGGTCACGCAACCCGGATGCAATACCAGGAGCCCTCTTAGGTAGTAGGGCCGAAAGAAGGGAACCCCGAGGAGCTAGAGACCGAGTCCGTGGAGTTAAAGCAACAACAAGAGAAGAATGAGGAGCTGCAGGCACTAGGCTTGGAAGACACAATGCACCGCGATCAGTCAGAGTGTGGATTGCATTGGCAGACTCGCGCGTCCATAGCCAACCGTCCACACAGAGAAGGACTAGATACAACACCTAGACTCACGGTACTGGATGAATCAAACACTAATACTATCGCATTCCCCTACTGTAGTCATTAGAGATCAAAATAGACCACGTCTCTTTAGAAGTTCAAACAAAGCTATGTCTTCGGATGAAGCAGTGTCGAGTCTTGTGTGAACCATGTCTTTGAATGCTTGAATGAATTGTCATTATGCTTATGTGTGATTTGGATCTTTTGTAATGCTTTGATGAGCGCAGATGGAAGTCTGCAATCATCTAGTATTGGGATTAAGGTATAAGGTATTTAGTGGATAGATAGATGGGTTCCTAATCTCTCCTTTGCATATCATCTATCATCTTTCCTATCGCCTGAGTACCTTATCTTGTCAATGGATTGCTTCTGTTCTTGACACTGGTTCAGACATGACTGTGATTATGAATGTTGGGATTTTGATTTATGACAGATGGTTGGGACAAGAGGATCGACGGGTGGTGGCAATCAGAATCAGAACCAGAACCAGAATCAGAATCAGAACCCGAACCAGCTGCCCACCATGGAGGATCTAGTCCGCTTGCAGACACAGACGATGCAACAGTTGACTCAGGCCATAGCTTTGATGCAGCAGACCTACAGAACCCACCTGTTCAGCCACCTCCCCAGCCCATCCGGGACAAGAGGGGAGAGTTCTTGAAGGGGCGCCCGCCAAAGTTCTCCCGCGCCAAGGACCCGATGGAAGCTGAAGATTGGATCAAGGCAGTGGAGAGACAGCTCGACATTGCTCAGTGTGATGACAGGGAGAAGGTGCTCTACGCCTCTGGACAATTTGAAGGAGCCGCTCTCGACTGGTGGGTAGCATACCAATATGCGCAACCCGATCGCAACCAGATCACCTGGCAGCAGTTCAGTGATGCCTTCCGTGCTCACCATGTGCCTGAGGGACTGACGGTCCTAAAGAAGAGGGAGTTCCTAGCCCTGACGCAGGAAGGAATGAGCGTCACTGCCTACCGTGACAAGTTCCTTGAGCTGGCCCGCTACGCACCGGATGAGGTGTCGACGGACGAGAAGAGGCAAACTCGCTTCCGGAATGGACTCCAGGATGTTTTGCAGCTACAGTTGATGTGCATCACCTTCCCAACCTTCGGTGGCTTTGGTTGATGGTGCCCTGATGGTGGAGCACAAGCGCCGTGAGATCGAGGACAAGAAGAGAAAGTTCATGAACCAGCAATTTAGCAGCAACGTCCGCCCCCGCTACAACCCCCAGCAAGTGAATCAGCAGCGCACTCAGGGGCAATCAAGCCTCCAAAACCGCGGCCAGAACCAGCAACGTCCCCAGTATGCACCACCCCAGCAGCAACAGCAGCGCTACCAGAACGTGCAGCAAAACACTCAGGCTTCACGCACTACCCAGGCAAACACCATACCTGTCGGCCCAAGGGCGTGCTACCACTGTGGAGAGCAGGGACATTATGCTAACTCTTGCCCCCTGAGGGTCCAGAACTCCACCGGTCAGAACAACAACCAGAAGGCAGGGCCACAACAAACTCAGAATGGAAATCAGCAGCAGGTGCAGGGGAACCGTGGCCAGCAGAACTACGCCAGGGGCAAGCTCAACCATGTGGGAGCAGAAACTGCAGAAGTAGCTACAGATGTGGTAGTCGGTACGTTTTCGGTCAACTCACAACCTGCTACAGTTTTGTTCTATTCAGGAGCTTCGCATGCTTTATATCTGCTGATTTCGTGAAAAAGAACTTGATGCTTATGCAACCTATGGGGAACACCATGCTAGTTAACTCACCGGGGGAGAACTTCGGGCCACATTACGTTGCCCTAATATAGCAGATAACATAAGGGGGGTAGACTTTTTAGCACACCCTATAGTCCTAAATTCTATCGGGATGGATCTGATTTTGGGAATGAGCTGGCTAGCAAAGTACGATGCCGTCATACAATGTTCCAAGCGTGCAGTTCAGTTAGTGGCTCCATCAGGGGAGAAGATTGAGTATCAAGCAACCAAAACCACAGAGCCCGGTCAGGTCAATCATGCTGAAGGCACAGAGTTGAAGGACATTCGAGTGGTGAATGAGTATCCAGATGTGTTCCCAGATGAATTGCCAGGTATGCCTCCGGAACGTGAAGTTGAATTTGTTATTGAACTTATGCCTGGCACAGCACCCATAGCTAAAATACCATATAGAATGGGGGTAAAAGAATTAAAGAAACTTAAAGAAGAATTGAGGGCCTTACTAGCTAAGGGGTATATTCGTCCTAGTTCTTCGCCTTGGGGAGCTCCAGTGTTGTTTGTTGATAAGAAAGACGGGACACAGAGGATGTGCATAGACTATCGAGCCCTCAATGAGGTCACCATCAAGAATAAGTACCCACTGCCAAGGATCGATGATCTCTTTGACCAATTGAGGGGAGCTTGTGTGTTCTCGAAGATCGATCTCAGATCAGGCAATCATCAGATGAGAATCCGGGTGACGGACATCCCCAAGACAGCTTTCACTACCCGGTATGGTTTGTATGAGTTCACAGTTATGTCCTTTGGATTGACTAATGCACCGGCCTACTTCATGTATTTGATGAACAGTGTGTTCATGGATTATCTTGACAAGTTCGTCGTGGTGTTCATCGATGATATTCTGGTTTTCTCCAAGAATGAGGAAGAGCATGAGGAACATTTGAGGTTAGTGATGCAGAGACTCCGAGAACATCAGTTGTATGCTAAGTTGAGCAAATGTGAATTCTGGCTGGAGGAGGTATCATTCTTGGGCCATGTGTTGTCAAATGGAGGTGTCGCAGTTGATCCGAAGAAGGTTAGGGATGTTCTCAACTGGATTCCACCGCAGAATGTCAGCGAGATCAGGAGTTTTCTTGGAATGGCAGGTTACTATCAGCGTTTTATCGAGGGATTCTCCAAGATTGCTAAGCCCTTGACATCATTGCTAGAAAAGAATGCCAAGTTCGTGTGGACGCCGCAGTGTCAATCTAGTTTTGAGGAGTTGAAGAAAAGGCTGACTACTGCACCAGTATTGGTACTGCCAGATGTTACTAAGAGTTTCTCAGTGTATTGCGATGCGTCTCGTCAAGGATTGGGATGTGTACTCATGCAGGAGGGTAGAGTTGTGGCATATGCATCCAGACAGTTGAGGAGACACGAGCTGAACTATCCGACACATGATCTGGAATTGGCAGCCGTAGTACACGCGTTGAAGATCTGGAGGCATTATTTGATTGGACACAAGTGCGACATCTATACCGACCACAAGAGCCTTAAGTATGTGTTCACGGAATCCGAGTTGAATATGAGGCAACGTCGTTGGCTTGAGAAGATCAATGACTTTGAACTGGAGATTCACTACCATCCAGGGAAGGCTAACTTGGTGGCCGATGCTTTGAGTAGAAAGAGTTATGCGAATGTGCTACCGGATCAGAATTTGCCGGAAGAGCTTAGTCGGGAATTTGAACGTTTGAACTTGGGTATGCTAGCCAACGTGACTGGGCTAGAAGTGGAGCCAACTCTTGAACAAGAAATCCGAAAAGGTCAATTGGAGGATGAGGAAATCAAGGAATTGATTAAGAAGGTTGAGACAGATAAAGCGCCAGGATTCCGATTGGATGATCAAGGAACAGTGTGGTATGGTAACCGAATAGTGGTGCCGGATCAGCAGCATATCAAGGATGTTATCTTACGGGAAGCACACGAGTCAGCATATTCCATTCATCCGGGAAGTACCAAGATGTACTTGGACCTGAAGGAAAGATTTTGGTGGTATGGTTTGAAGCGCGATGTTGCAGCACATGTAGCTCTTTGTGACGTATGCCAGAGAGTTAAGGCCGAACATCAGAGACCGGCAGGTTTGCTTCAGCCTATGAAGATACCAGAGTGGAAATGGGAAGAAGTGGGTATGGATTTTCTAACAGGATTGCCCCGCACACAGAAAGGTTATGACTCTATATGGGTGATAGTGGACCGATTGACGAAGGTGGCTCACTTTATCCCGGTAAAGACTACATATTCCGGTGCCAAACTAGCAGAGTTGTATATGGAGCGGATTGTATGTTTGCATGGTGTACCAAAGAAGATAGTGTCAGACCGAGGTAGTCAGTTTACGTCGCACTTTTGGCGCAAGTTACATGAGTCCATGGATACTAAGCTTCACTTCAGTTCCGCTTACCATCCGCAGACAGACGGACAGACTGAGAGGACAAATCAGATACTGGAGGACATGTTGAGGGCATGTGCATTGCAGTATGGGAGTAGTTGGGATAAGAGTTTGTGCTATGCAGAGTTCTCGTACAACAACAACTACCAGCAGAGTCTCAGGATGTCACCATTTGAGGCGTTGTACGGAAGAAAGTGCAGGACACCGTTGTTTTGGAATCAGACCGGAGAAGGTAAAAGTATTTGGACCTGAAGTCTTGAAGCAGGCAGAAGAACAAGTGCAGGTTATCAGGCAGAATTTAAGGACAGCTCAGTCGCGGCAGAAAAGTTATGCAGATGTAAGGCGACGAGACCTTAGCTTCGAGATTGGTGACTTTGGGTATCTTAAGGTGTCACCAATGAGAGGTGTGAAGAGATTCAACGTCAAAGGCAAGCTAGCACCTCGCTACATTGGACCATTCAAGATATTAGAACGGAGAGGTGAAGTGGCTTATCAGTTAGAGTTACCAGAGAAATTGGCAGGAGTGCATGATGTGTTCCATGTGTCCCAGCTGAAGTAGTGTTTACGGGTGCCAGAGGAACAGATTCCGTTAGAGGAATTGAATGTGCAGGAGGACCTTACCTATGAGGAATATCCGGTCAAGATCTTAGAGGAGTCCGAGAGAGTCACCAGGAATAAAGTGATACGTATGTGCAAGGTTCAGTGGAATCGTCATACAGAGGATGAGGCAACCTGGGAACGGGAGGATGATCTCAAGGCAGAATATCCACATCTCTTCCAATCCACGTCCGAGTCTCGGGGACGAGATTCATCTTAAGGGGGGTAGCTTTGCAACACCCTAAAAATGCCCAATTTAAAAATTAGTAATTAATTGCCTTTTTATATTTGAGTGCTCATAATTAATATAGGGAAATAAAAATTTTGAATAAATAAAAGCAAATATAGGAAATAGAAACATTATTGTTGCATTCATGCTGGTGCATTTATTTTTGATTGTTGAATTCAAATTCAAATTTGAATTTGAATTCAATTGAGTGTTTGAATAAAAGAAAAACCTTTTCTTTTTCTCTCTTTTTCTCTCTCTCTTTTCAGCCCAGCAGCCCAACAGCCTAGCTTTCTCTTCTTCTTTTCTCCACGGCCCACCTCCCTGCGCGGCCCATCTCTTTCTCCCTTTTTCCTTCTTTTTCCGCGGCCCGTTGCGCAGCCCACCACTGCGCAGCCCAACACCGCAGCCAGCCCAGCAAGCAGCCCGGCGCAGCGCGCGCCCCCTCTTTCTCTCTGCGGCTGCCGACTTGGGCCCACTTGTCAGCTCCTCCTCCTACCTCTCGCCGTAAGCAACCGGAACTCCTCCCCGATCCGCGCCGCCGCGGACTCCGCCTCGCGCACGCCTCTCTCCGGCTTGGAGCGCACGCCAAGGAGCCTCAAGCCCCTATATAAGCCGCTGCCCGACCCCTTGTCCTTCGTGCCTCGAGCTCGCGCCCAAACCCTAGCGCCGCCACATCCGAGCCGCCGCCGTCGTCTAGCCCTCGCCTCGTCGTTGCATTGCCGCCTAGATCCGCACCAGATGCTTCGCCGTGTGGTAAGGAACGCGCCGAGCCCAAAACCCCTCTTCCTCTGGCCCTCCCGCACGCGTGCGAGCTCACCGGAGTCGTGAAGTCGCCGCCGCTCGACTCCGGCCATCCCTGCTGCTCAATCCCCGCTTCCAACCCCAAAAATCGTTTCCCCGTTGTCTCCTCTCTCGCCCAAGCTATCCGCGGCGAGCTATGGAGCCCCCTAAGCCTCAGCAGCGTCGTCTCCGGCGAGTCCCCGGCCGCGCCGCCGCGAGCCGCTGTGCTCCGGTGAGCCGAGCCTCGATCTAATCCTAGCCGTTCGATCCAAAACCGATGGCCCAGATCTAAAACCAGTTTAAACCGAGCCGGTTCCTGTAAACCGCGGTTCAAGCCGGTCCACGGGTCGGTCCACGGTGACGTCAGCTGACGTCAGCATCCAGCCGTTGCCGTGGCGATTTTGCAAAAGAGCCCCTCTGTTTTTCAAAAATCAACCCGCGGTCCACCTCTATTCAAAAGTTTTTACAACCAAGTCCTTTTTCTTTCGGTTTAGGCCCTGTCCTTTTGAAAAATCATGCCCGCCGTCTTGAAAGTTGTTTTTACACCGCAGCCCTTGTGTTTTTATACAAAATTACGTTTTTGGTCCCTGGTTTCTTTCAAAAACACCCCTGGTAACCTAAAACCTTTACCAGCAAGCCCCTAGAGCCTGTTTTTAGCGTAGTTTCTTCGTTTTAACTCCGATTTGAGTGATTTTCACGCTCAAGTGTTCGTAGTGAAGCGTAGAGTATCCCTAAAGCCTTCTTTTTATCTTTTGTTTATGTTTGGTGTACTGTTCTAATTAAATATCTTGTTTGCATGTATGTGTGGATGCTTGTGTGGTGATCGATGTGAGTAGTTGCCGAGCCATTCGAGTTCGCCGACGATCCCGTTCACGAAGATCAAGTGCAGCAGCAGTTCACTGAGGAAGGCAAGTATAACACGGACCATCCTTGTTACCTATACACCGATTAATCACATAAATCATATGCATGTGTCTAATACTGTTAACCACTAAGGATGTTCCTAGTCTTTACCTTATTCCTTGTTTACCCAGGGATTTTTGCATGATGGTTAGACTATGCTACGCGCTGCAACCAACATTTATTTTTAATGCCAATATTCAATTAATGGTTCACTTCAATGATGGTTAAAAGATGCTTTTTAGCAACATGGTTCGGGGAACTAGAGCATGTGCTGTGTGCTTTGTTCTAGTGTCTCTATAAGGTTTGATCTAGGGAATTAGAGCATGTGCTTTGTGCTTTGTTCTAATGTCTCTCCATAAGGTCCGGTTCTTAAAGCGGCAACCCAGGAACTTGTTCGCCGCCGTTGGAACTATAATGGCTCTGGTCTTGGATGATTAGCTTGTACGTCTCTAGCTCGCCAGTGGTTACCGAAAGGCGTATGTGGGGTGCATGGGTGAGAGTATAGTTTGATCCATCGAGGACGGTTTTATCCGTTGGCTATGCCCCGTTAGGCAAAGTCCCGTGATGTAAGCGCCCGATGTACGGCAGCTTCACATGTTGCGATGATTGCGCTCTCGCTCTGGACGCCATTGACCCCCTCACGTTGCGCCCTGAGCGTACGTCAATCTCGATGCCTCGGGTTATGCTGCCTATGTTGAACCAAAACGGCTACTGTGCTTGTTAGGGTGTTTTGTGAAAGTCCTCGTAACATAAGTTCTTTTGGATTTATGTGACCGGCGGGTAAAGGGCGAAACCTCTGCAGAGTGTTGATCTATCATGATAGCCGTGCTCACGGATACGAGCGGCCTGGATCCTTTTTTATTAGAAGATGATATTAGTGGTTGATGTTGGTTTATTCTATAATCATTTATACCTTATTAATGGGTTTATACTTGGGGATTCTACTCATTTGTAGTAAATTGGATGATAATAAAATGAACAACTAAAAGTGCTAATGCAGTATAACCGTGTCAAGCCTTTTGTTCTTGCATAACCCGTGTTATACTTGTTAAGTAAGATGGATTACTTACACTTGCAATTATTCAACAAAATCCTGGATGGGTAACAGATGGAGCATTGAATGATCAGTCGCTTGCTGAGTTTCCGGAGGATCTGCCGTACTTCTAAGATGTGTTCAACCAGTCGGTGTCCCTGTGGACTTGAGGCTCCACTTAGTTAAGACGTTTATTAGTATTAAGACTTCCGCTGTGTTATTTGTTTAAGACTATGTCTTGTGTTAAACTCTGATATAAACTATTTTATTCGAGCATTGTGTTCTCTGTGATACAATATTTGTAATCTATATGGGTTCTGTGGACATCCTGGGCACACATATGGAAGCATTCAGATTTCTTGGAAATCTGGGTGTTACAGTAACCGAATGCTCCAAAACACTCCCAAACATCATTTAGGTCCTAACGGAGTAGATTGGATGTGTCCGTAGCGAAAAACCCATTTTGAAGTTCGTTGTTACGAGGCAGTGCATCCTGGCACCGAAACGGGCCCGTTTCGCTCCATTTTGCATGCAGAAGGTACCAAAACGCGCCAAATCCCTCCCTAACATCGTTTTTGGTCCAATGGAGGCTATTGGGTATGTTCGTGCGAAAAAAATTCACCAGAAGTTCGGGACGCAAAACAGTGCATTCGGGTGCCGAAACGCCCGTTTTGCTTCAATTTTCGTGCAGTAGGTAACCGGATGCTCCAAAACTCTCCCAAACATCATTTGGGGCCTAACGGAGTAGATTGGATGTGTCCGTAGCGAAAAATCCATTTTGAAGTTCGTTGTTACGAGGCAGTGCATCCGGGCACCGAAACGGGCCAGTTTCGCTCCGTTTTGCATGCAGAAGGTACCGAAACACGCCAAATCCCTCTGTAACATCATTGAGGGTCCAATGGAGGCCATTGGGTATGTTCGTGCAAAAAATTCAACAGAAGTTCGGGGCTCAAAACAGTGCATTCGGGTGCCAAAACGCCCGTTTTGCTTCGATTTTCGTGCAGTAGGTAACCGAATGCTCCAAAATACTCCCAAACATCATTTAGGGCCTAACGGAGTAGATTGGAAGTATCCGTAGCGAAAAACCCATTTTGATGTTCGTTGCTACGAGGCAGTGCATCCAGGCACCGAAACGGGCCCGTTTCGCTCCGTTTTGCATGCAGAAGGTACCGAAACGCGGAAAATCACTCCCTAACATCGTTATGGGTCCAATGGAGGCTATTGGGTATGTTCGTGCGAAAAAATTGAACAGAAGTTCGGGGCTCAAAAAAGTGCCTTCGGGTGCCGAAACGCCCGTTTTGCTTCGATTTTCGTGCAGTAGGTAACCGAATGCTCCAAAACACTCCCAAACATCATTTAGGGCCTAACGGAGTAGATTGGATGTGTCCGTAGCGAAAAACCCATTTTGAAGTTCGTTGTTACGAGGCAGTGCATCCGGGCACCGAAACGGGCCCGTTTCTCTTCGTTTTGCATGCAGAAGGTACCAAAACGCGCGAAATCCTCCCAAACAACGTTTTGGGTCCAATGGAGGCTATTGGGTATGTTCGTGCAAAAACAATTCACCAGAAGTTCGGGGCGTAAAACAGTGCATTCGGGTGCCGAAACGCCCGTTTTGCTTCGATTTTCATGCAGTAGGTAACCGAATGCTCCAAAACACTCTCAAACATCATTTAGGGCCTAACGGAGTAGATTGGATGTGTCCGTAGCGAAAAACCCATTTTGAAGTTCGTTGTTACGAGGCAGTGCATCCGGGCACCGAAACGGGCCCGTTTCGCTCCATTTTGCATGCAGAAGGTACCAAAATGCGCCAAATCCTCCCTAACATCGTTTTGGGTCCAATGGAGGCTATTGGGTATGTTCGTGCGAAAAAATTCACCAGAAGTTCGGGCGCGAAACAGTGCATTCGGGTGCCGAAACGCCCGTTTTGCTTCGATTTTCGTGCAGTAGGTAACCGGATGCTCCAAAACACTCCCAAACATCATTTGGGGCCTAACGGAGTAGATTGGATGTGTCCGTAGCGAAAACCCATTTTGAAGTTCGTTGTTACGAGGCAGTGCATCCGGGCACCGAAACGGGCCTGTTTCGCTCCGTTTGCATGCAGAAGGTACCAAAACGCGCCAAATCCCTACCTAACATCATTTTGGGCCAATGGAGGCTATTGGGTATGTTCGTGCGAAAAAAATTCACCAGAAGTTCGGGGCGCAAAACAGTATATTCGGGTGCCGAAACGCCCGTTGTGCTTCGATTTTCGTGCAGTAGGTAACCGAATGCTCCAAAACACTCCCAAACATCATTTAGGGCCTAACGGAGTAGATTGGATGTGTCCGTAGGGAAAACCCATTTTGAAGTTCGTTGTTACGAGGCAGTGCATCCGGGCACCAAAACGGGCCCGTTTCGCTCCATTTTGCATGCAGAAGGTACCAAAACATGCCAAATCCCTCCCTAACATCATTTTGGGTCCAATGGAGGCTATTAGGTATGTTCGTGCGAAAAAATTCAACAGAAGTTCGGGCGCGAAACAGTTCATTCGGGTGCCGAAACACCCGTTTTGCTTCGATTTTCGTGCAGTAGGTAACAGAATGCTCCAAAACTCTCCCAAACATCATTTAGGGCCTAACGGAGTAGATTGGATGTGTCCGTAGCGAAAAACCCATTTTGAAGTTTGTTGTTACGAGGCAGTGCATCCGGGCACCGAAACGGGCCTGTTTCGCTCCGTTTTGCATGCAGAAGGTACCAAAACGCGCCAAATCCCTCCCTAACATCGTTTTGGGTCCAATGGAGGCTATTGGGTATGTTCGTGCGAAAAAAATTCACCAGAAGTTCGGGGCATAAAACAGTATATTCGGGTGCCGAAACGCCCGTTGTGCTTCGATTTTCGTGCAGTAGGTAACCGAATGCTCCAAAACACTCCCAAACATCATTTAGTGCCTAACGGAGTAGATTGGATGTGTCCGTAGCGAAAAACCCATTTTGAAGTTCGTTGTTACGAGGCAGTGCATCCGGACACCAAAACGGGCCCGTTTCGCTCCATTTTGCATGCAGAAGGTACCAAAACACGCCAAATCCCTCCCTAACATCGTTTTGGGTCCAATGGAGGCTATTAGGTATGTTCGTGCGAAAAAATTCAACAGAAGTTCGGGCGCGAAACAGTGCATTCGGGTGCCGAAACACCTGTTTTGCTTCGATTTTCGTGCAGTAGGTAACAGAATGCTCCAAAACTCTCCCAAACATCATTTAGGGCCTAACGGAGTAGATTGGAAGTGTCCGTAGCAAAAAACCTATTTTGAAGTTCGTTGCTACGAGGCAGTGCATCCGGGCACCGAAACGGGCCAGTTTCGCTACGTTTTGCATGCAGAAGGTACCGAAACACGCCAAATCCCTCTCTAACATCAATTTGGGTCCAATGGAGGCCATTGGGTATGTTCGTGCGAAAAAATTCAACAGAAGTTCGGGTCTCAAAACAGTGCATTCGGGTCCCGAAACGCCCGTTTTGCTTCGATTTTCGTGCACTAGGTAACCGAATGCTCCAAAACACTCCCAAACATCATTTAGGGCCTAACGGAGTAGATTGGATGTGTCCGTAGCGAAAAACCCATTTTAAAGTTTGTTGTTACGAGGCAGTGCATCCGGGCACCGAAACGGGCCTGTTTCGCTCCGTTTTGCATGCAGAAGGTACCAAAACGCGCCAAATGCCTCCCTATCATCGTTTTGGGTCCAATGGAGGCTATTGGGTATGTTCGTGCGAAAAAAATTCACCAGAAGTTTGGGGCGCAAAACAGTGCATTCGGGTGCCGAAACGCCCGTTTTGCTTCGATTTTCGTGCAGTAGGTAACCGAATGCTCCAAAACACTCCCAAACATCATTTAGGACCTAACGGAGTAGATTGGATGTGTCCGTAGTGAAAAACCCATTTTGAAGTTCGTTGCTACGAGGCATTGCATCCGGGCACCGAAACGGGCCCGTTTTGCTACGTTTTGCATGCAGAAGGTACCGAAACGCGCCAAATCACTCCCTAACATCGTTTTGGGTCCAATGGAGGCCATTGGGTATGTTCGTGCGAAAAAATTCAACAGAAGTTCGGGGCTCGAAACAGTGCATTCGGGTGCCGAAACGCCCGTTTTGCTTCGATTTTCGTGCAGTAGGTAACCGAATGCTCCAAAACTCTCCCAAACATCGTTTAAGGCCTAACGGTGTAGATTGGAAGTGTCCGTAGCGAAAAGCCCATTTTGAAGTTCGTTGCTACGAGGCAGTGCATCCGGGCACCGAAACGGGCCTGTTTCGCTTCGTTTTGCATGCAGAAGGTACCAAAACGCGCCAAATCCCTCCCTAACATCGTTTTGGGTCCAATGGAGGCTATTGGGTATGTTCGTGCGAAAAAAATTCACCAGAAGTTCGGGGCATAAAACAGTATATTCGGGTGCCGAAACGCCCGTTGTGCTTCGATTTTCGTGCAGTAGGTAACCGAATGCTCCAAAACACTCCCAAACATCATTTAGGGCCTAACGGAGTAGATTGGATGTGTCCGTAGCGAAAAACCCATTTTGAAGTTCGTTGTTACGAGGCAGTGCATCCGGGCACCAAAACGGGCCCGTTTCGCTCCATTTTGCATGCAGAAGGTACCAAAACACGCCAAATCCCTCCCTAACATCGTTTTGGGTCCAATGGAGGCTATTAGGTATGTTCGTGCGAAAAAATTCAACAGAAGTTCGGGCGCGAAACAGTGCATTCGGGTGCCGAAACACCTGTTTTGCTTCGATTTTCGTGCAGTAGGTAACAGAATGCTCCAAAACTCTCCCAAACATCATTTAGGGCCTAACGGAGTAGATTGGAAGTGTCCGTAGCGAAAAACCTATTTTGAAGTTCGTTGCTACGAGGCAGTGCATCCGGGCACCAAAACGGGCCAGTTTCGCTACGTTTTGCATGCAGAAGGTACCGAAACACGCCAAATCCCTCTCTAACATCAATTTGGGTCCAATGGAGGCCATTGGGTATGTTCGTGCGAAAAAATTCAACAGAAGTTCGGGGCTCAAAACAGTGCATTCGGGTGCCGAAACGCCCGTTTTGCTTCGATTTTCGTGCACTAGGTAACCGAATGCTCCAAAACACTCCCAAACATCATTTAGGGCCTAACGGAGTAGATTGGATGTGTCCGTAGCGAAAAACCCATTTTGAAGTTTGTTGTTACGAGGCAGTGCATCCGGGCACCGAAACGGGCCTGTTTCGCTCCGTTTTGCATGCAGAAGGTACCAAAACGCGCCAAATGCCTCCCTATCATCGTTTTGGGTCCAATGGAGGCTATTGGGTACGTTCGTGCGAAAAAATTCACCAGAAGTTTGGGGCGCAAAACAGTGCATTCGGGTGCCGAAACGCCCGTTTTGCTTCGATTTTCGTGCAGTAGGTAACCAAATGCTCCAAAACACTCCCAAACATCATTTAGGACCTAACGGAGTAGATTGGATGTGTCCGTAGTGAAAAACCCATTTTGAAGTTCGTTGCTACGAGGCATTGCATCCGGGCACCGAAACGGGCCCGTTTTGCTACGTTTTGCATGCAGAAGGTACCGAAACGCGCCAAATCACTCCCTAACATCGTTTTGGGTCCAATGGAGGCCATTGGGTATGTTCGTGCGAAAAAATTCAACAGAAGTTCGGGGCGCGAAACAGTGCATTCGGGTGCCGAAACACCCGTTTTGCTTCGATTTTCGTGCAGTAGGTAACCGAATGCTCCAAAACACTCCCAAACATCATTTAGGGCCTAACGGAGTAGATTGGAAGTGTCCGTAGCGAAAAACCCATTTTGAAGTTCGTTGTTACGAGGCAGTGCATCCGGGCACCGAAACGGGCCCGTTTCGCTCCGTTTTGCATGCAGAAGGTACCGAAACGCGCCAAATCACTCCCTAACATCGTTTTGGGTCCAATGGAGGCTATTGGGTATGTTCGTGCGAAAAAATTCAACAGAAGTTCGGGGCGCGAAACAGTGCATTCGGGTGCCGAAACACCCGTTTTGCTTCGATTTTCGTGCAGTAGGTAACCGAATGCTCCAAAACACTCCCAAACATCATTTAGGGCCTAACGGAGTAGATTGGAAGTGTCCGTAGCGAAAAACCCATTTTGAAGTTCGTTGTTACGAGGCAGTGCATCCGGGCACCGAAACGGGCCCGTTTCGCTCCGTTTTGCATGCAGAAGGTACCGAAACGCGCCAAATCACTCCCTAACATCGTTTTGGGTCCAATGGAGGCTATTGGGTATGTTCGTGCGAAAAAATTCAACAGAAGTTCGGGGCGCGAAACAGTGCATTCGGGTGCCGAAACACCCGTTTTGCTTCGATTTTCGTGCAGTAGGTAACCGAATGCTCCAAAACACTCCCAAACATCATTTAGGGCCTAACGGAGTAGATTGGAAGTGTCCGTAGCGAAAAACCCATTTTGAAGTTCGTTGTTACGAGGCAGTGCATCCGGGCACCGAAACGGGCCCGTTTCGCTCCGTTTTGCATGCAGAAGGTACCGAAACGCGCCAAATCACTCCCTAACATCGTTTTGGGTCCAATGGAGGCTATTGGGTATGTTCGTGCGAAAAAATTCAACAGAAGTTCGGGGCGCGAAACAGTGCATTCGGGTGCCGAAACACCCGTTTTGCTTCGATTTTCGTGCAGTAGGTAACCGAATGCTCCAAAACACTCCCAAACATCATTTAGGGCCTAACGGAGTAGATTGGAAGTGTCCGTAGCGAAAAACCCATTTTGAAGTTCGTTGTTACGAGGCAGTGCATCCGGGCACCGAAACGGACCCGTTTCGCTCCGTTTTGCATGCAGAAGGTACCGAAACGCGCCAAATCACTCCCTAACATCGTTTTGGGTCCAATGGAGGCTATTGGGTATGTTCGTGCGAAAAAATTCAACAGAAGTTCGGGGCGCGAAACAGTGCATTCGGGTGCCGAAACACCCGTTTTGCTTCGATTTTCGTGCAGTAGGTAACCGAATGCTCCAAAACACTCCCAAACATCATTTAGGGCCTAACGGAGTAGATTGGAAGTGTCCGTAGCGAAAAACCCATTTTGAAGTTCGTTGTTACGAGGCAGTGCATCCGGGCACCGAAACGGGCCCGTTTCGCTCCGTTTTGCATGCAGAAGGTACCGAAACGCGCCAAATCACTCCCTAACATCGTTTTGGGTCCAATGGAGGCTATTGGGTATGTTCGTGCGAAAAAATTCAACAGAAGTTCGGGGCGCGAAACAGTGCATTCGGGTGCCGAAACACCCGTTTTGCTTCGATTTTCGTGCAGTAGGTAACCGAATGCTCCAAAACACTCCCAAACATCATTTAGGGCCTAACGGAGTAGATTGGAAGTGTCCGTAGCGAAAAACCCATTTTGAAGTTCGTTGTTACGAGGCAGTGCATCCGGGCACCGAAACGGACCCGTTTCGCTCCGTTTTGCATGCAGAAGGTACCGAAACGCGCCAAATCACTCCCTAACATCGTTTTGGGTCCAATGGAGGCTATTGGGTATGTTCGTGCGAAAAAATTCAACAGAAGTTCGGGGCGCGAAACAGTGCATTCGGGTGCCGAAACACCCGTTTTGCTTCGATTTTCGTGCAGTAGGTAACCGAATGCTCCAAAACACTCCCAAACATCATTTAGGGCCTAACGGAGTAGATTGGAAGTGTCCGTAGCGAAAAACCCATTTTGAAGTTCGTTGTTACGAGGCAGTGCATCCGGGCACCGAAACGGGCCCGTTTCGCTCCGTTTTGCATGCAGAAGGTACCGAAACGCGCCAAATCACTCCCTAACATCGTTTTGGGTCCAATGGAGGCTATTGGGTATGTTCGTGCGAAAAAATTCAACAGAAGTTCGGGGCGCGAAACAGTGCATTCGGGTGCCGAAACACCCGTTTTGCTTCGATTTTCGTGCAGTAGGTAACCGAATGCTCCAAAACACTCCCAAACATCATTTAGGGCCTAACGGAGTAGATTGGAAGTGTCCGTAGCGAAAAACCCATTTTGAAGTTCGTTGTTACGAGGCAGTGCATCCGGGCACCGAAACGGACCCGTTTCGCTCCGTTTTGCATGCAGAAGGTACCGAAACGCGCCAAATCACTCCCTAACATCGTTTTGGGTCCAATGGAGGCTATTGGGTATGTTCGTGCGAAAAAATTCAACAGAAGTTCGGGGCGCGAAACAGTGCATTCGGGTGCCGAAACACCCGTTTTGCTTCGATTTTCGTGCAGTAGGTAACCGAATGCTCCAAAACACTCCCAAACATCATTTAGGGCCTAACGGAGTAGATTGGAAGTGTCCGTAGCGAAAAACCCATTTTGAAGTTCGTTGTTACGAGGCAGTGCATCCGGGCACCGAAACGGGCCCGTTTCGCTCCGTTTTGCATGCAGAAGGTACCGAAACGCGCCAAATCACTCCCTAACATCGTTTTGGGTCCAATGGAGGCTATTGGGTATGTTCGTGCGAAAAAATTCAACAGAAGTTCGGGGCGCGAAACAGTGCATTCGGGTGCCGAAACACCCGTTTTGCTTCGATTTTCGTGCAGTAGGTAACCGAATGCTCCAAAACACTCCCAAACATCATTTAGGGCCTAACGGAGTAGATTGGAAGTGTCCGTAGCGAAAAACCCATTTTGAAGTTCGTTGTTACGAGGCAGTGCATCCGGGCACCGAAACGGACCCGTTTCGCTCCGTTTTGCATGCAGAAGGTACCGAAACGCGCCAAATCACTCCCTAACATCGTTTTGGGTCCAATGGAGGCTATTGGGTATGTTCGTGCGAAAAAATTCAACAGAAGTTCGGGGCGCGAAACAGTGCATTCGGGTGCCGAAACACCCGTTTTGCTTCGATTTTCGTGCAGTAGGTAACCGAATGCTCCAAAACACTCCCAAACATCATTTAGGGCCTAACGGAGTAGATTGGAAGTGTCCGTAGCGAAAAACCCATTTTGAAGTTCGTTGTTACGAGGCAGTGCATCCGGGCACCGAAACGGACCCGTTTCGCTCCGTTTTGCATGCAGAAGGTACCGAAACGCGCCAAATCACTCCCTAACATCGTTTTGGGTCCAATGGAGGCTATTGGGTATGTTCGTGCGAAAAAATTCAACAGAAGTTCGGGGCGCGAAACAGTGCATTCGGGTGCCGAAACACCCGTTTTGCTTCGATTTTCGTGCAGTAGGTAACCGAATGCTCCAAAACACTCCCAAACATCATTTAGGGCCTAACGGAGTAGATTGGAAGTGTCCGTAGCGAAAAACCCATTTTGAAGTTCGTTGTTACGAGGCAGTGCATCCGGGCACCGAAACGGACCCGTTTCGCTCCGTTTTGCATGCAGAAGGTACCGAAACGCGCCAAATCACTCCCTAACATCGTTTTGGGTCCAATGGAGGCTATTGGGTATGTTCGTGCGAAAAAATTCAACAGAAGTTCGGGGCGCGAAACAGTGCATTCGGGTGCCGAAACACCCGTTTTGCTTCGATTTTCGTGCAGTAGGTAACCGAATGCTCCAAAACACTCCCAAACATCATTTAGGGCCTAACGGAGTAGATTGGAAGTGTCCGTAGCGAAAAACCCATTTTGAAGTTCGTTGTTACGAGGCAGTGCATCCGGGCACCGAAACGGACCCGTTTCGCTCCGTTTTGCATGCAGAAGGTACCGAAACGCGCCAAATCACTCCCTAACATCGTTTTGGGTCCAATGGAGGCTATTGGGTATGTTCGTGCGAAAAAATTCAACAGAAGTTCGGGGCGCGAAACAGTGCATTCGGGTGCCGAAACACCCGTTTTGCTTCGATTTTCGTGCAGTAGGTAACCGAATGCTCCAAAACACTCCCAAACATCATTTAGGGCCTAACGGAGTAGATTGGAAGTGTCCGTAGCGAAAAACCCATTTTGAAGTTCGTTGTTACGAGGCAGTGCATCCGGGCACCGAAACGGACCCGTTTCGCTCCGTTTTGCATGCAGAAGGTACCGAAACGCGCCAAATCACTCCCTAACATCGTTTTGGGTCCAATGGAGGCTATTGGGTATGTTCGTGCGAAAAAATTCAACAGAAGTTCGGGGCGCGAAACAGTGCATTCGGGTGCCGAAACACCCGTTTTGCTTCGATTTTCGTGCAGTAGGTAACCGAATGCTCCAAAACACTCCCAAACATCATTTAGGGCCTAACGGAGTAGATTGGAAGTGTCCGTAGCGAAAAACCCATTTTGAAGTTCGTTGTTACGAGGCAGTGCATCCGGGCACCGAAACGGACCCGTTTCGCTCCGTTTTGCATGCAGAAGGTACCGAAACGCGCCAAATCACTCCCTAACATCGTTTTGGGTCCAATGGAGGCTATTGGGTATGTTCGTGCGAAAAAATTCAACAGAAGTTCGGGGCGCGAAACAGTGCATTCGGGTGCCGAAACACCCGTTTTGCTTCGATTTTCGTGCAGTAGGTAACCGAATGCTCCAAAACACTCCCAAACATCATTTAGGGCCTAACGGAGTAGATTGGAAGTGTCCGTAGCGAAAAACCCATTTTGAAGTTCGTTGTTACGAGGCAGTGCATCCGGGCACCGAAACGGACCCGTTTCGCTCCGTTTTGCATGCAGAAGGTACCGAAACGCGCCAAATCACTCCCTAACATCGTTTTGGGTCCAATGGAGGCTATTGGGTATGTTCGTGCGAAAAAATTCAACAGAAGTTCGGGGCGCGAAACAGTGCATTCGGGTGCCGAAACACCCGTTTTGCTTCGATTTTCGTGCAGTAGGTAACCGAATGCTCCAAAACACTCCCAAACATCATTTAGGGCCTAACGGAGTAGATTGGAAGTGTCCGTAGCGAAAAACCCATTTTGAAGTTCGTTGTTACGAGGCAGTGCATCCGGGCACCGAAACGGACCCGTTTCGCTCCGTTTTGCATGCAGAAGGTACCGAAACGCGCCAAATCACTCCCTAACATCGTTTTGGGTCCAATGGAGGCTATTGGGTATGTTCGTGCGAAAAAATTCAACAGAAGTTCGGGGCGCGAAACAGTGCATTCGGGTGCCGAAACACCCGTTTTGCTTCGATTTTCGTGCAGTAGGTAACCGAATGCTCCAAAACACTCCCAAACATCATTTAGGGCCTAACGGAGTAGATTGGAAGTGTCCGTAGCGAAAAACCCATTTTGAAGTTCGTTGTTACGAGGCAGTGCATCCGGGCACCGAAACGGACCCGTTTCGCTCCGTTTTGCATGCAGAAGGTACCGAAACGCGCCAAATCACTCCCTAACATCGTTTTGGGTCCAATGGAGGCTATTGGGTATGTTCGTGCGAAAAAATTCAACAGAAGTTCGGGGCGCGAAACAGTGCATTCGGGTGCCGAAACACCCGTTTTGCTTCGATTTTCGTGCAGTAGGTAACCGAATGCTCCAAAACACTCCCAAACATCATTTAGGGCCTAACGGAGTAGATTGGAAGTGTCCGTAGCGAAAAACCCATTTTGAAGTTCGTTGTTACGAGGCAGTGCATCCGGGCACCGAAACGGACCCGTTTCGCTCCGTTTTGCATGCAGAAGGTACCGAAACGCGCCAAATCACTCCCTAACATCGTTTTGGGTCCAATGGAGGCTATTGGGTATGTTCGTGCGAAAAAATTCAACAGAAGTTCGGGGCGCGAAACAGTGCATTCGGGTGCCGAAACACCCGTTTTGCTTCGATTTTCGTGCAGTAGGTAACCGAATGCTCCAAAACACTCCCAAACATCATTTAGGGCCTAACGGAGTAGATTGGAAGTGTCCGTAGCGAAAAACCCATTTTGAAGTTCGTTGTTACGAGGCAGTGCATCCGGGCACCGAAACGGACCCGTTTCGCTCCGTTTTGCATGCAGAAGGTACCGAAACGCGCCAAATCACTCCCTAACATCGTTTTGGGTCCAATGGAGGCTATTGGGTATGTTCGTGCGAAAAAATTCAACAGAAGTTCGGGGCGCGAAACAGTGCATTCGGGTGCCGAAACACCCGTTTTGCTTCGATTTTCGTGCAGTAGGTAACCGAATGCTCCAAAACACTCCCAAACATCATTTAGGGCCTAACGGAGTAGATTGGAAGTGTCCGTAGCGAAAAAACCATTTTGAAGTTCGTTGTTACGAGGCAGTGCATCCGGGCACCGAAACGGACCCGTTTCGCTCCGTTTTGCATGCAGAAGGTACCGAAACGCGCCAAATCACTCCCTAACATCGTTTTGGGTCCAATGGAGGCTATTGGGTATGTTCGTGCAAAAAATTCAACAGAAGTTCGGGGCGCGAAACAGTGCATTCGGGTGCCGAAACACCCGTTTTGCTTCGATTTTCGTGCAGTAGGTAACCGAATGCTCCAAAACACTCCCAAACATCATTTAGGGCCTAACGGAGTAGATTGGAAGTGTCCGTAGCGAAAAACCCATTTTGAAGTTCGTTGTTACGAGGCAGTGCATCCGGGCACCGAAACGGACCCGTTTCGCTCCGTTTTGCATGCAGAAGGTACCGAAACGCGCCAAATCACTCCCTAACATCGTTTTGGGTCCAATGGAGGCTATTGGGTATGTTCGTGCGAAAAAATTCAACAGAAGTTCGGGGCGCGAAACAGTGCATTCGGGTGCCGAAACACCCGTTTTGCTTCGATTTTCGTGCAGTAGGTAACCGAATGCTCCAAAACACTCCCAAACATCATTTTGGGCCTAACGAAGT
>JACEFO010001038.1:0-45950 GCA_015342445.1 Digitaria exilis
CAAGCCTTGACCTCACCCCTCAAGTGACCTCGAGTTCCTTGCTTGGCTTCTAGGTCTTGACTTCGTGCTTTAAAGTGATCTCAAGTCCATTACTCTGCTCCCTTTTGGCTAGCCTCGCCGTCTTGTCTTGATTTGAAGCTCTTTCAGCTCCGAGTCCGAACAACGAAGTTCCACCAAGACCTCGGCTTTCTTCCTCTATGTCTTTGGCCTCCCAAAGCTAAATCTCGACCGAGGATGCCTGCTTGAGGTCAATTCCTGAAACAGATTAGCCATCAAACTGAGTACTTTACTTTTGAGTGACGCCTCCCCAGCAGTAGCCCTTTCAAGCCCTAGATTCGAGCCGCTTTCTTCGAATCTTGGGGTTGAATCCCAAAAGTGTCCCCTCGAAAGTAGGTTGGAGCGGTTAATTTTCCCTCCCCGTTGGCTCCCAATGGCGTGGTTTTCCAAGTTTTTACCCATGCTTATAAATAGGAGAGGTTCCCCCCCACCGAATTACCTTTGCTGTGACTCTTGCGAGATTTTCGGTTTCGGTTTGTTGTAATCTTAAGAGTACATTTGGTCGTTCTTCTTCTGTTCAAGGTTGATTGCTCAAACTAGCGAGGTGTTGGCGCAATTTATGACCAACACACGAGAGCACTAGCACGTGCAGCAAGTAAGGGGTGCGCGTTGCCAACACCAACACGAAAAATCAGAACTTCTATTTTTTTAGAAAACCGGAACCTCCGGTTTCTGCAGTAGTTCGACAAGAAAACCAAATAATGTCCGCCCGGCAGGGACCCATCGGGGCAGACGCATACCTTGGGTTGTCCTAGGCTCGGCAGGCCAGCTAGGACACCTCCTCATGCCATAGAGATAACATATAAACAGCAATGGGGTTGGAAATGTATGGCAAAGAGATAAAAGACAAAAAGATAAAAAGATAGATTGGTTTGATCGATTGTGATACCCTCAATCGGCAGTGGCCCTTTATATTTATAGGGTGGGGAGGTCTTGCCCCGCAAGGGAATCACTTTACAAATATGAATCTAACAAAATCTCCTAATTTTCTCGAACTCCCTGCCAAACTGGAAGTTCCTGTTTTCCAAACCCGGAAGTTCCGGTTTTCACTGCATAAGTCAATTTTGCTCGTCAACATGATAGAGCCGGAGTGCCCGATCTTTCGATGAGTGGAGATAAATTCGATTTGTGGAAGTAGAGCCTCACGATCCAACTACGACGAGCGAACCCGAAGCGCCATGCAATCGCCGAACCAACTCTCGACGGTTACCGACCTTGTCGGTGCAAGATCAGCCTGATCAGGAAGATCGTTTCATGTACGCAATCAAAGAACGGACAAGAAAAAAATGCGAGCAATCACAATATCATTCGAAGGTGGGGTTCTGAATCACGAGGACAACATATATTTGTGTGAGTTCCGGAGTAGCTAAAGCTAGATGTAAACAAAACTTAAGTCTGAAAATAAAAAGACGGGTCTATCTAAATAGGGGATGTAGCCCCTGGTGGCCAGGAGGGGCACGCTATAGTACCCCGGGTACTGGAGTACCACGTGAACAGTACCTTGGCGGCGCCCAACCCAAGCCTCCCATAAGGTCCTCCTGTTGGGCCATCCTCTAGTCTTCTGGGCCGAAGTTCTTCCAGTAGCATGACATAGTTCAAGTCCTTTGCACGAGCCCGTGTAACTGGCCCAAGTGGAGGAGATGGTGTATGGGCTTCTGGTGGCGCCTGGAATGCTTCTCATGCTGAGGGTGTAGATGTACTCGTGTTGTCATTGATGTCCTCATCATCCTCCCCTTCTTGAACTGAAGTCGTTCTTAACGGCAGGTCCTCATCTTCTCCCGCATATGGTTTCAAATCTGCAACATTAAAACTAGTGGAAACGCCAAACTCCGCAGATAGGACAAGGATATAAGCATTATCATTAATCTTGGTTAGTACCTTAAAAGGACCAGCAGCACGAGGCATCAATTTAGAACAACGCAAAGTAGGAAATCGACCTTTCTCAAAATCAACCAAACCATATCACCATGTTCAAAAGTAACAAGTTTTTGACCTTTACTACCAGCAACCTGATATTTAGCATTAGCAACCACAATGTTTTGTTTAGTCTGTTCATGCAAGTTAATCATTTGTTCAGCATGTGTAACAACATCTATGTGTGGGGCGTCCGCAGCTTTAAGCGGAAACAAATCAATAGGCACCCGAGGAATGTAACCATAAACAATATGAAAAGGACACATCTTTGTAGAAGAATGCATGGCATGATTATAAGCAAACTCAATATGAGGCAAGCAATCTTCCCGATATTTCAAATTTTTGCCTAAAACAACCCTAGCATGGTGGAAAAAATTCTATTAACCACCTCAGTTTGTCCATCAGTCTGAGGATGACAAGCTGTGCTAAACAGCAATTTAGTTCCCAATTTATTCCAAAGTGATCTCCAAAAATGAATCAAAAACTTAGCATCAAGATCAGATACTATTGTATTTTGAATACCATGCAAACGAATAATCTCTCTAAAGAACAATTCAGCAAATTGCTAGCATCATCAATCTTATACAAGGTATGAAATGAGGCATTTTGGAGAATCGATCAACAACCACAAAAAATGTTATCCCTATCCTTCTTGGTTCCAGGCAATTCCAAAACAAAGTTCATAGAAATACCAAGCCAAGGAGAAGTAGGAACAAGCAAAGGCATATACAAACTATGGTTGTTCAATCGTGACTTAGCTTTCTAACATGTAGTGCAGCGTGCAACAAGGCGCTCGACATCACGGCACATCCAGGGCGAAAAGAATTGAGCAGCCAGCACCTCGTGCGTCTCGTAAAAGCCAAAGTGTCCCATGAGACCGCCTCCATCCGCTTCCTGTAATAATAAAAGACGAACCGAGCTTGCTGAAACACACAACTTGTTAGGGCAAACCAGGAACCTATCCTACGTATGAAATTTTACCCCATGGTTTACCCGTCATACAATGTACAAAGGAATCTTTAAAATCAGAATCGTCGACATATTGATCTTTCATAGTTTGCAACCCAAAGATTTTAAAAATCTAGCTGAGATAACATAGTATATGGACGAGACAAAGCATCAGTAATGACATTTTCCTTCCAAGTTTTCTGTTTAATAATGTAAGCAAAAGACTCAATGAATTCTACCTAATTAGTATGACGACAGTTCAGATTTGTTTGGGTACAAATATGTTTCAAAGCCCCATGATCATAATGAATTATGAACTTGCGATGCCAAAGATAGTGGGGCTATTTTTGTTTGTATTCACGCCACCAAATTAAAGCAAAATCAGTAAATTCACAAATAGCAGCTTTAACCTAAGAAATTGTAGGAATATCATGGTATGAAAAGTTTTGTTCTACCTCTAATTCTCAATCAAGATATGCAACATCATCCTATTTGCCATTAAAAGGTTTAATTTTAAATTTAATCTTGGCAAATGAATCAATAGCGGGATGACGTACCACGCGGCGAGCACGATCGTGGCGGTTGCTAGTATCTCCATCGTCCTGCTCGGTGTCACCGCCATAATCCTTCTGCAACTCTATGATCATGCTGTTCATAGCATCGAGTCTGTGATGACGGTGTTGAGCGTGGTCCTGGTTGCCGTCTACACGAGGTTGATCTGATCGAACCGCTCATTTGTCTAAGTGGCCGTCAAATGAAGCTGTTCATGCATGGTCTTCATGTCCACAGCAAGGCCATCAACCTGTGCTCGCATGTCCTACATGTGGCGGACCACTCCGAAATTATTCCAAGTTAAGTACCCCGGGACCACTAACCAAGTAGTCAGGCACTTAATCCGGAATAAGCTGGAGCGCCGTCGGATTAAACCCGATTAACCACGTTCTTTTCTCGATCAAAACAACAGCACGCCCACACGAAGGTGAGTTCCAGAGATTACAACATTCCACAAATTAACTTACACAAATAGGTATCACAAGTTGTTACAAACCAAGTTCAAATTTAAATCAGAGTACAAAGTCTTGCAAGGGAAATAATAAGTTTCATTGCAGCGGAAAGATAATCTTAACGACGATACCATATTAACCACCGGCTTGAAGCCTGCTCACGATGTCACTTCTCCTCTTCCGATCCTGCGGCATGAGGGACGGAACCCATCGATGTGCTAGCCAGGTGGAACCTGGGTAGCCAAGACAATAGGCAATCGACATCCAAAGGTGTACCTGTAAAATCATTGCCACAAGACCAAGGTGAGTATACTAATACTCAGCCAAGCTTCCCGTCGGGTGAAATCGTCACCGTACATTCTAGACATGAGAGGCTTTTGGCTGGTGGGTTAGTTTGCCCAAAAAGCAACTAAAATAGGTCCTTGCTTTCAAGTTTTTAGCATCCTATTCTAGTAAATTAACCATTCTAGATTAGCCATCCTCCTAAGCATACAAGTGGTGCAATACAATTAATTCATACAACAAGTTCATAAATCTCATAATTCCCATTTGTTACTCAATGTAGCATGGCGGTCAAGCAGTCTCATAACCGCGAGAAGCGGACAGTTCGAACCGAATTTCTGCTACCTGGCCAGGGGAAACCCAACACACAACGGATACTCTGCTTGCTATAAAAGGTACAAGCATTTCCCAACCTTTCCCATCGATCCACAATTCGGAACCGGGTCCATTTCCTTAGGATAAAGGTTTACTGCTTCACTCACAGTCTCACGCATATATCCACAAGTGTACGGCAGGGGAAAACAAAGTTTCCAAGGAGAGATGGCTATCGGCCCTAGCTGCTTCAATCTGGTACCGGGCCTTACCGGCTCCCATATACCGCATGCATGTGGTACGTTCAAAAACTTGACACACTCATCCACACATTCGACCTTAATCAATTATCATACACGGACGGGAGATCTACATCTATCATTCCCGCCCGTCAATCCTTATGATTCCAACATAAGTAAAGGACAAGCAATTCCTATGTCTCGCGAGTGCAGGAAAATCACTCGACTTGTAACGGACCTAAAGCAAGCCCTATCGATCCTTTCATGCTAGTATTGCAAGTCATAGGTACTAGGAAATGTGCAGCTAAGGTATTCAATCAACTCCTTGAACGTAAATGCACAAACATAGAGAATTCAAAGTGCATAATTGGTAAAGTTAGGTTATGCTCCGGGGCTTGCCTTCTTGCTCGGACTGGGGGGTTTAGCCTCCGGTTTGGTCGATCCTGCACCGGCACCTTCCTCCGGGACTTCTTCCTCGTCTGCGGGAATGAGGTGGTAGTTTCCGTCTGGGATGGCGCCTTCTACATGAGATGCATAGTTTAAGGCGGCTGCCTACAGATTCTAAGATTAAGGCCCTTGAAGGCCATATTCACCTAGACATGCTTAAGCATTACTATGCTCTTCACAAAAACAAGGTGTAGGTGTGGAAATAGTTTTATTGATTTCGATGGTGATGTGTACATATATAAAAGAATTCTATTTATTTCTTCTCAAGTTTAGGGTGCTGTTCTGAATTTTGAGAATTTCTTTATTTTACTCTATCTAGTTAACCAAAAAGGTTATTCTTTTATATAAATCAATTTCCACCTAGATTCCTTCTCAGTTTTGTTTCTCCATTTTTGTTCATCATTTTTAGCTATAAACTTTATGACAGCTACTGGAGTATATGAGCTAAGCTCACTCCAAAATTTAGCTAATTCTGAACTACACATAATTTATTAAAAATATGTCAAACAGCTGCTAGCAGAATCGAATTTAAATCATATAAAATCGAAAATTCACCCAATTCAGGAGATTTTCCTACCAAAGCTAGGCAATAGCATGAGGAGGGCTCTGGCCAAGTGGTGGCTCAAAATAACCCTTGGTAGTCCTCAATAAATTCCTATCCAAAAACACATATTTATTTATTTGCTAGCCTAAACAGAGCAAAAATTAAGTTTTTCATTTTTAACATGTGTGCTAACAAGTTTTTAGTCCTCTGGAGGAAAATGGTGATTTTTCACTGCACAGATTATTTTTAATGATTTCTGCACTGCAAAAAGACAGGAAATACATTTTAATTCATAACTGGAGCTACACTGCATACTTTTTGGTCCCCTTTGGACACAAGCTGTCCAAAGTCACTACACACAACATATCCAAAGATCAACCCTAGCGGAGCTCTGGATTGAAATGGTGCACAACTTTCAATTTTCATAGTTTGAATTTTAATTCAAAAACAGTTCATCAAAAGTATAAACATGTCTAATAGAGATTGTAGTTTAGACTCTCACGAATCCAGGGAGTATTTTTGTTCATTTTTCTGATTTTTGTACGATTTTTAATGGATTTTACAAGATTCGGGAAAAACAAATCTAGATTTAAGAATCTTTTTACGCAGAGAACCCTAGAACTTTCAAAACCTTTCAAACTAGTCCCTGACTTTTGCACGGAGGCCCCTAGACAAACGAAGAAGATGAAGTTCGGTCCCTGGGACCTCGCCGGAGTTGCGCCGGCCAAACGGCGGCGAACTAGGCTCGGGGAAAGTGGGGAAAGCTTCCTGGGCTTCACCCACTGAGTCGTTTGGGGACGGTTGGAGGGCCGGGGGATGGTCGGGTGCGGTTGCGCCGGCGACGAGGTTGGTGGCGGCACGGCCGCTGCGGCTTCTACGCCGGTGAGGGCTCAGGGTCGTTCGCCGAAGTTCGAGGGGTCCTGGAGCACCAGTGGAGCTCGAGGAAGCCAATGGCGTGCTCGGTTGACCTCGGGACGGCTCGAAGTAGGGCTCGACGTGCGGGTGCTCCGGTGGCCGGAATTCGCGATTTGGGGAAATCTCAAATCTCGCCGGAGAAGGCAATACGCTTGGGGAAAGTGGGGGGAATGGAGCTGGAGTAGAGGGCTTAGCTTCGTGCGGACGAATTTGGAATGGTGAGTGTGGAGGGTGAAATTTCTCGGAGAAGCTCGGCTGGTTCGCGCGGCGCGAGGAAGAAGAAAGACGAGCGAGCGTGGGAGTGGAAATGGCCAAGTGAGCGAGTGAAGGAGGGGTGGGAGTGCGCGGTGGAGTGCTGGCACGCGAGAGTGGCACAGTGCGGCCTCGGGAGCGTGCGAGCGCGTGGGTGGCTGTCGCGGTCGCCATTGATGGCGCGGCGAGCTCAACAGAGCGCACACGCGCGGTTGGGCGTCAAAGATCATCGCGGATGAAGTGGAGATCCTCAGCAGAGGCTTGGTGCGACGCGAACGGACTCTACCGCCTGCAGTGCGCTCGGCGCGGCGCGAGCGCGCGTGCGGCACGGCGGCGCGCGACCGTATGATGGCGCTCAGCGGCGGGAGGCGAGGCGAGGCGACGGCGGCGAAGTGATGGCTCGGGAGTGGCCGGACAAAGCTAGGCGACAAGCGCCAGCGTCCGCCGCGGCTTGGCCAGCTCGGCGTCGCCCTGCGCCCGCTCGCCGGCCACGTGGCGGCCGAGTCCGGCCAGCGCAGCGCGCGCCAGGGGCACTGTAGCTTGCCCGTGGAGCTCTGATTTCAATTTCGAATTTTCTCCAAAAATTTGAACTGAACTTGAAAAAGTGTAAAAATAAAAGTTGGAGTTTGGAAGATGGGACACAACTTTCTTTTTGGGGTGAACCTGAAATTCCAAGTTTTTCAAGCTCAAACAACCCAAAAACAAAAAGGTGCCCAGAACGGTAATTTGAGCTTTTGAGGGACTAAACCGCAAAATTTTCAAAAGTTCCAAACAGTGACTAGGGTTTATTTGTGTTGACAAACAACTTTTATTTTGGAGATTTTCATGTTTAGTACAAAAATCTCGAGTTTTCAGTTGGTGCCAAACAACCCTTGTTTTTGGAATTTAAAATTTGAATTTTTGATGGATTTTTGAATTTTCAACCCATAATTCCCTGTTGCATTAATCTTAATGCACTTCCTACATTCTTTTGACATCAGAGATGTCACACTGCAACTTTACATCCGTCTTGTCGTCATCTCCTGCCATGGTTAGCACTAACACAAACAAAGCCAATGACAACAAGGGTGTGCACTCGAAGCTTATAGTATGCGGTTATCAAATTCTTATTCATTCTTACTAAGCACACAGGGGTGAGCTGCAACCAACAGGTAGAGCCGGCGAGAGATTGGAAGAGCGATTGCCTAGAGAACAAAGCCAGCGCGTCGTAGAATTATGTGGAGTTTTGTGTAGGTTGCACTCAATTCAAGGGTTAGCACAATCAAACAATAATGCAAAGTTGAATAATAGTGCCAATACGTAACAAAGCTGCTGGAACAAAGTGTAAAAGTGGAAGAAGAATTAGAGGGAGGAGAAAAAAGAAGGCAACACAAGGCAGGGAAGGAGAGCAGGCGTGCGCGTCTTGGTAGGACGTGCGTGACAACATGGAGGCTGATCCTGCCCAAGTGATCGTGCGTGAAAACAGATTATGTAAAGTCTTTTTGTTCTTTTTTTCTAACTTTCCAAATAAAAAACATACATGGAAACAAAAACAGGAGCACGGCCTGGGAATGCGCAATCCAGGGGAAGGTTGACACAGCGCTCTGAATGAATTTTTAAGTGCCTTCATGGTGAGGACTTCAAGGATGTGTTACTGAATTGCATAGAGGGAAAAACTTGGAAAAGTTTAGTCCAAGCTGACGGGTTGTTTTTAGAGCTAACAAGCTATGCATTCCAGCTAGCTCCGTGCATTTGTTATTGTTGCAGGAAGCATATGGAGGAGGGTTGATGGGAGATTTTGGAGTGAAGAAGACCGAGGACACCCTTGCTGGTCATTTCTTTGGCCTAAGATGAGGAGTGATGTGGAGAGGTTCGTTACTCGCTGCACAACATGCCAAAAAGCTAAGTCACACATAACCCTCACGGTTTATATATGCCTCTTCCTGTTCCAAGTGCCCCAGTGAGGATATTTCAATGGACTTTGTTTTCGGACTACCTAGAACAAAGAAGGGGGGATAGTGTCTTTGATGTGGTTGATCGATTTTCTAAAATGGCTAATTTCATACCATGCCAAAAGAGTGATGATGCCACAAATGTTGCTGATTTGTTCTTTCGTGAGATTGTTCACTTGCACGGTGTTCCAAATACCTTTGTTGCTGATCGAGATGCAAAATTTCTTAGCATTTTTGGGGAACCTGCAGGCTAAGCTTGTGACTAAGCTTTTATTCTCTACAACATGTCATCCCCAATCTGATGGGCAAACTGAGGTAGTAAATAAGAAGTCTGTTCTACCATGCTTAGGGCTGTTTTGGAAAAAGAACATTAAAATGTGGGAAGAGTGTTTGCCTCATGTTGAGTTTGCCTATAGTCGTTCACAACACTCTACTACTAAGAATGCCCTTTCGAAATTGTGTATGGTTTTGTGCCTCATGCTCCAATGATCTTTTACCTCTTTCAACATCTGAAAGAAGAAACTTTGATGTTGCGCAGCATGCTCCATGAGAACGCTAACGCTAGCTCCCAAGTCGTAGAGAGCTTGCTGAAAGGCTTGTTCCCGAATCGAACAGGTGATAGTGGGACATCCGGGGTCTTTCTTCTTCTCCGGGAGGGGTTGAGTATAGCAGCACTACACTCTTCCGTAAGCTTGACTACCTCGGTTGGTAAGGTCCTCTTGTTGCCAAGAATATCCTTCAGATACTTGGCATATGTGGGTACCTGTATAACATCAAGAAGCGGTATTTTGACATATAACTTCCTGATTACCTCAACGAACCTTCCAAATTGCTCGACGACCACTGGCTTCCTTTTCCGTTCTGGGAACGGTAAGGCAGTCATATCGTGGTAGTCTTGAGAAGCCACAGGGACTTCATCGGCCCTCCTCCTGGTGAGGTCTGGTTGGTTTGGCTTCCTCCTCTTGGTCTTATAGCTCGGTAGTGCTAGCGGTGTTCCGCCGAGTACCTGCACCCTTTGGATATGGTGGATCCTTGCGTGGACTTTCCAGCCCACGTAGTCACCGCACTAACATTCTCCTTAACAGGAGCCTCCAGTTGCCCAGGCAATTTCCCATGATTGGGGTGAGGACAAGATGCAGCCAACTGAGCGACTTGAGTTTCAATCATGCAGTTGAAGCTTAGCTGGTTCTTAAGGTAGAATTAAAATCTTCTATTTGTGTGGCCATATTCTCCATAATTTTATCACTAGCAAGGAATTTCTTAGTAATGCTATCATTAATTTGCTTGTGGCCATACCAAATATCTTTCAAGGAAGGCTTAAAATTATTGCCAAAATTCATACCTTGCTGTTGGACCAAAGGGGAGGTTGAGCTTGGAGTTCCAACCTTGCTGAGGACGAAATCCGGAATTATTCGGGTTTACTCCCCGCGAAGTGTATGTCCTCAACAGTCATTGGGCATGTGTTGCTGTGGCGGACCGCTCCGATATTATTCCAAGTTAAGTACCCACGGACCCACTAACCAAGTAGTCAGGCACTTAATCCGGAATAAGCTAGAGCGCCGTCGTATATACCCGATTAACCGCGTTCTTCATGAATCGAAACAACCATGCTCGCCCACATGAAGGTGAGTCCCAGAAATAACAACATTCATAAGTTCAACTTAACATAAATAGTCTCATTAAGTTATTACAAACCAAGTCTGAAATTTAAATAAGTGCGAGAGTTCAAATGCAGCGGAAAATAAAACTAATCGACGATACATAGCAACATCACAATGAAGCCGTCCATGGTGTTACTCCTCACCGATCCTCGGAAGAGGGCGAACCTACTCGGCGTGCAGCCAGGAGGAACCTGGGCAGGCCAAGAGACAGAATCCACCGCCTCATCCAAAGTAGTACCTGAAATAATAGCCACAAGCAAGGCTGAGTATACTAATACTCAGCAAGACTTACACGTCGGGTGAAAACTACATCACCGACTCCTAGACATGAGAGGCTTTTGGCTGGTGGGTTTGTTTTGCCAGAAGCGGCTAAGAGTGGATCCTTACTTTCATTATTTTAGCATCAGGTTCTAGTAGTTTTAACCATTCTAGATGAGCAACCTTTCTAAGCATACAAGTGGTGCAATACAATTTAGTACAAACAATAAGTTTATCATCCTCATAGTTTAACTTCTTACTCAATGTAGCACATCGGTCAAGCAGTCTCATTAACCGCGAGAAGCGGACAGTTTGAACCGAATTTAACTACCTGGCCAGGGAAACCCAACACACACGGTTAATGCTTGCTATAAAAGGCACAAACACTATCCAACATTTCCCTTCAATCCGCAGTTCGGTGTCGGGTCCATTCCCTTAGGATAGAAGGTTATCGGATATTCGCAGACTTACACCGGCCGATCTCACGCATGTAACCACTTGTGTACTGTAAGGGAAAAACATTTCTAAGGAGAAATGGCTATCGGTCCTTCCTGCATCAATCGGGTACCGGGCTTACCGGTTCCCATAGGTCGGCATGTGCATGGTACGTTCAAAAACTTGACACACAGAACCACACATTTTGACCTTAATCTCATTAGCATACTCTTACGAGAGCTCTACACATACCATCCCGCCTGTCCATCCTTATGATTCCAACATAAGTAAGACAAGCAACTCCTATGTCTCCGCGACAGTGACAGGAAATCACTCAACTTATAACGGTCCTAAAGCATTGCGCTATCGACCCTATCATACTAGTATTGCAAGACATAGGTACTAGATTTATGCAACTAGGGTATTCAAACAACTCCTTGAAACATAAATGCACAAACATCGATAATTCATAGTTGCATAAACTAAAAGTTAGGTTATACTCCGGGGCTTGCCTTCTTGAGCTACACCGGCGTCAGGTCTCCGGGTCAATCACGATGATGCTGGCACCACCTTCGGGAGCTTCTTCTTCGTTGGCGGGGACGAGGTTGTAAGTACCGTCAGCGAGGACGCCTTCTACATGAGATGCACAAGTTTAAGTGTTGCTGCAATTTTTTAGGTCTAAAAGCTAAGGCACTTGAAGGCCATATTCACCTAGACACTATAGTGTACAATTCTTTTCTTCACAAGAATAGAGAAGGGGATGCTAGGCTTAAGTCTATTTGATAGTGATTGTGTACATATATAAAAAAATTTTTAGCTATCATTTCTTATGCAAGTGCTCAGCTCTGGAATTAAAAGTAATATACACCCATATTTGTTTTAATTAACCACAAGTGATCTACATCCTTTTATTAATTCAAATTTTACTCTAGTTCCTTCTCATTTTTGTTTCTCTCCTTCTGTTCATCATTTTGCCTACAAACTTTATGACAGCTACATAAGTATAAGAGCTAAGCTCACCCCAAAATTTAGCTAAATCCGAATTGTACATAATTTACTAAAAATTGTACAAGTCTCTACTCAAAGATTCAAGATTAAATCATATAAACTCAAAAATACCACCAAAACAGAAGAAACTGCTACAGGAGGTAGGCACGATCAAAATAAAAGCTTTAGCCAAGTGGTAGCTAAAAATACCACTTGAACGGTCCTAAATAAATACCAAACCGAAAACCTATATCTATTTATTTGATAGCCTAAATAGGGTCAAAAACTATGTTTAGCATTTTTCTAGCATTTGCTAACAAGTTTCTAGACCTCTGGTGGAAGTTGGTGATTTTTTACTGCAAGAAATATTGTTAATAAATCTAGAACTGAGCTAGAACAGAAATCGCTAAAAACTTCATAACAGAAGCTACACACCATATTTTGAGGCCCCCTTTGGACTCAGTGCTACAACAGGCCATACAAACAACATATCCAAAGTTAAGCTACAGAGGAGTTCAGGATTCGAAATGGTGCACAAAACTCTAAAAACTAAGTTTGAATTTTAATTCAAAAACCATTCGCCAAAAGCGTATACGTGCAAACATGAGATTGGAGTTTAAAATCGCACGAGTCCAGGGAGTACTTTTATGCATTTTTTGGATTTTTCTATGATTTTTAACAGATTTTAGAAGATCTCAGAAATTTAAACTAGATCTAAAGAATCTTTTTACGCTGGGAACCCTAGATCTTTTAAAACCTTACGATAGTGTCCTTACACTTTGCACGTAGGCGCCTAGAACTAAAATGGGGAACGCGAAAAGGCCCTTGGCCTCATCGGCGGCCGGATTACGGCGGGGTGCGGTGGGAGAGGCCGGGGAACTAGGCGGGAACAACGAGAGGCTCACCACGCGTCATTTGGAGGTGGAATCGTGGTTTGAGGCGGCGCGGTGCAAGCTGGCGACGTTGAGCGTGGGAGCTCCTCCACTCGGGGTCGTCTTAGGCGAGGTGGAGAGGTGCTCGAGTTGGGGAAAACGGCCTGAGAGCTTCACTAAGGGTCGAGGAAGCTCATTGGGGCGTCGATGTGGCGGCTGTGGGGTCGGAGCAGGCGGTCGACGGTGAGGTGGACTTGGTGGCAGTAATGGCGGAGCGGCGAGGGAATCCTTCTATTCCCGACGAGTGGTGCTTGGCTTCAGTTGGGATGGCTCGAGGGGTTAGCTAGGCAAGTGAGTGAGCTTCGGGTGCGGCAGATTGGAAATCCATGGAGGGATGGGCAGTGGATTTTGGGGAGCGACTGCAGTTCTCGAGCCTCTGGTCTTCGCGGCCGGAGGTGGAAGAAGGAGCGTGGGAGCGCAGAGAAGGGAATGGTGATGTCCGCAGGGCTGAGCTAAGAGGTAGAGACTAACTAGAGGAGCCTTGGAGCATGTGTAGCCGCTGGGCTGCTTGGGACGCCGTGCGGGTGGATGGGCGGCAGCCAGTGCGCCATTGATGGCCTGGCGAGCTCGGGCAGGGTGTAGCTGCGGGTTGGCGGTCAAGGATTGTGGCATGCGCGACCGAGGATGGCTCTGGCGACGCTGCTGGCGCTGGTGTGGGCGAGCGACCAGGTCAGCGGCTTTGGGCAGGCGCGGAGCTCTGCGCCAATGGCGGAGCGCACCTCGCCATGATGGCGCGCCGCTCGACGCGATGGGATGGCCCAGGGGGTCAGAAGCGTGCGTGAGAGGCCAGGACATAGCTGCCAAGGGCTTGGCCGCTCACCGGCCACGTGGCGGCCAGTCGCGGCCTGGTGCAGAGCGAGCCAGGGGTCTGGTTGGAATGCCCCGGGGGCTTGCCTGTTCCCACCCATTTTTCTCCAAAAATTCAAACTAAACAGTCAAAAGTGCAAAAACAAAAGTTGGGGTTTGAAAGATGGGACATAACTTTCATTTTGGGATGAACTTGAAAATACGAATTTTTCGAGCTCAAACAATCTAGGTTTCAAAAGGTGTTCTGCATGGTTTTTAGGGTTTTTGAGGGGCTTAACTGCAAAATTTGAAAACGTTCCAAACAGTAACTAGGCTTTATTTCGGATGGCAAACAACTTTCCTTTTTGGAGATTTTAAGTTTAGTAGAAAAATTGTGAGATCTCAGCTTGTGTCAATTATAACCCTTTTGAATTCAAACTTTGAATTTTGAAACCCCATTTAAGTTTATTTCCACTCTTTTTCTTTTACCTTCTTTTGATCCTTGTTTTTAGTGAACTTTTAAAGTTTAACATCAGAGATGTCACAACCTACCCCCCTTAAAAAGAATCTCGTCCCGAGATTCGATTGTGCTTAAGGACAATGTGGAAAAAGGTACCTTGGTCTTAGGGAGGAAGTCGGGGAAGTTCTTTTTAAGATACTCTTCCGTTTCCCACGTTGCTTCATCTTCAGTAGATGACTCCACTGAATTTTGTACATTTTAACTTCCTTTCTTTGGGTCTTTCTCTCTTTCTCATCGAGGATTTTGATAGGATGCTCGTCGTAAGAAAGATCCGGTTCAACCGAGAGTTCTTACTCAACAACCTCAGTCGAAACATGTGGGGGTCATGGATTTGGGGGCCCACTATCAGGGTGCTGGCTAACGGCGCATGGACGGAGTAGGGCCCTGGAAACGAAGGGAAGCAGCATCAGTCCCGATTGGTCGAAGAATTCCGGCTCGCCCGACCCGCCGAGGGCTCGGGGGAGCAGGGGGTCGGGCACGTCCGTCCCACCCGACCCCCGACCCTCAGGTCGGCCAGGGAGGGGCGGGAGTCGGGCATATCCGCCACGCCCGTCCCCTGGCCCTTCGAGTCAGGAAGGCGGACCCCCGCGCGGAGTCCCGCCTACCTTTAAGCACGCACGGTAGAAAGGAGAAGGTGAGTCCCGAAGACTCTCCTAAGTCAAAACTGGCTTGGGAAGGAGAAGACATGTGGCCTACGCCTTCTCCCAACCGATGCCCGACATCACCTGCCTGCCTGCCATCTGATAAAGCTGATCTGCAGCACTGCAATTGGGAAAAGGTAGCTGCATGCGTGCCGCCGTGCTAGCTGCCAAGAAGGAAGCTACCGCGAAGCTGCCGAAGGGAAGGTGAAGGACACGTGGCGGCTGAGGAAGGGGTCGTCAGCAGCGCACTAGGCCGACAATGCGTAACCGTCGGGTAGCGTCAGACCCATGAGAGTAGCTAGGTAAAATGATGTTGTAAAGCCGTCCTCTCCTTGCGCTATAAAAGGGGAGGACGTTCCCCCTGCGAGGGGATCCAATTCTTTGGACTCTCGATCTCTAGAGCACTTAGTCCCCTACACGCACATTATTCCAATACAAGGCTTGAACCAGCCTTCGTTGTAACTCGCTGCCAAGAGAGCAATACAGTCTGTCTCCCGTTTCACTGGACGTAGGGACAACTCCCGAACCAGTATAAACATCTTGTCTTGCGTCTCTTGAACCATTCTCCACCAGGGCATGCGTGTTCTGTGATCGACACTCGCCGGCGTGAGGTACCTCGTGTACCACCCGCCGACAGTTGGCAGCGCACGTCCGTGTCTTCCTCGACATCTGGTGTGAGATGGCTGGTTTCAGTGACCATCAGTTCATGCTGGCGGCAACCATCCGATTCGGCAGCCTCGAGTTCCTTGTGAACGAGACGCCGGATGTTCGTGGTGACGCCCTTCACCTCGTCCTCATCGACCGCTCCAGTTGCCCGGCCACCGACGCGGACATGTCCCCCAGGGTGGTCCAGCGGTGTCCACAGCTGCTTCGGCGGTGGCTACTGTGGCTACTCCGGCCGTGAGCGTCGCTTCTCGGAGCCCCATCACCGTGTCGAGGGTGGGGCGCGACCGGATCGTGCACCGCCATGGCGGGAGCGACAGCTCCGCCCCGACACTTCGAGCCAGGCATTCGGGTTCACCTTCGTCATGCGGCCCCAAAAGCCAAGTGACCAACAAGGATGGTGTAAACCTACGAAAGGGCGAGGCGTCAGCCTTTCCTTTTGGTTTGAGGAACGCATCATGAACTTTCTCTGGTCTGGTGCAACGTCAGGCATGGAAAGGCCTCGAAAGAGCACATCCCAAGATGCGCCTTTTGAGGTATGAAGGCATCCTAGGGGGCTACGTGGGCCCATGCGCCATGACCACCCCATGCGAGCCTGGACAGGAGAAGGATCTGGGGGTACATCTTCCCCCCAAAAGGGATAAGCATTGTCCCACACGAGAGTGTTTCACCGTGGTTCCTCCGGACGACTTGACGAACGGGGCGAATGTGGTTGAAACCCGGTTAACCCCGGAGCAGATCACGGCAAAGCAGCAAGAGCTGGAGGAATGCGGCTTGCCATCGAGATAGAGCAGACCCAGCTCAACGCGAACATAGAGCCCTCCGCTCGGGCGCGAGCTCACGAGGTGGGCCAGAGGATCGAGACCAACGCCGATGGCTACCCTCTCTTCGATCGGGCGAGCCAGTGCATCGCCGCGGCGACGCTACTCAGTCGGTAGTTACCCTAGCCGTCTACCCCGGAGGAGCGCCGAATTCAGAACGGGTTTAAGTCGCTCCTTGAGCGCGCTGCAGTGTGACAGGCGGCGAGCTCCGTGGGAAGAAGACGGGTCTCCGGGGGCGGGGCCGGGAATTCACGATCTCCCAGTCCCGTTGACCGGAGGAAACCGACTGAGGGCTCACGGCGGGACGTCCCGAACCCTGACACCGCAAAGATCCAAGACCGACTGGGTCCGGATCGCGATGTACGACACATCATTAAGGCTCGACGCCGGGACAAGTCGGAAGAACCGGAGGATCGTGTCCCACGAATCAGGTACCGACGGCGTGAGGTGCATGTCGAGGCAGAGGAAGATTGGGATTCGAACTCCGACTCTGATTGTCCCAGCCCAGCCGCCTTCTCCCACGAGATTCGTACTGTGGCAATCCGCCGCGGTGCCGTCTCCCCACGAACTTCAGCAAGTACGACGGAGAGACAGATCCTTCGGTCTGGCTGGATGATTTCCGACTGGCGTGCCTTGCAGTGGGAGCTTTCGATGACAAAGTCATCATACGCAACCTCCCCTTATACTTGGCAGAGCCCGCCCGAGCGTGGCTTGAGCGATTGCCCAACGGAAAGATCCTCAATTGGGCGGACCTGAGGAGTATCTTCGTCGGGAACTTTTAGGGCACCTACGCGCACCTAGGCAAGGTTTAGGACCTCAAGAGGTGCAAGCAGAGGTATGGGGAGACCCTGCATGAGTACCTACGATAGTTCTCCCGGCAGTACAACAACCTCCCCGACGCCACCGATGCTGACGCCATTGCCACGTTGATGGGAGGTACCAAGAACCGACCCTTGGTCAACCGCATCGGCAGGGAATGCCCGAAGACGATCAAGGAAGTCCTTGACATGGCTGCCGAAGAAGCACAGGGGGAGGAGGCCGTTCTGGCGCACTTCCCTGAGGAGGGCGGAAAGAAGAAGCGCGAAGAAACAGCCGACGAGGTAGGGCCGTTCGGCCACCATGAGAAGAAGAAGAAGAAGAGAAGAGAAAGAAGGGTCGAGTTTGTCGCAATGGCAGACCCAAAGCCCTCCCGACCCCAAGGCAGAGCACCCCAAGGTCAGAGTCATGACGACCGACCCCAGGAACGACGACCCAACGAGGGTCAGACCCCTGATTATTTCGAGCAGCTGCTCAAGGGCCCGTGCCCAAACCACACGACCCCCGTCAAGCATAAATACCGTGAGTGCGGGCTCATGAGGAAGTTCCTCATGGGCAGGCTAGATGGGATCAGCCCGACTACCCAACAGCAAGGGAAGGGGACGGCGACCGACTCGTTCCCTGAACCCGACGAGTGCCTCATGATCTTCGGCGGCCTAGAAGCACAGGCATCGAAGAGGCGTACCAAGATGATGGAGCGCGACGTGTTCGTGGTTCATCCCACCAACCAGGAGTTCCTCTGGTGGTCCGAGGCTACGATCACCTTCGACCGCTCAGACCACCCAAGGTGCGTACCGCATCTGGGAAAGCTTCCACTGGTGGTGGCACCGATAATCGGAAGGAAGCGCGTCTCCAAGGTGTTGATGGATGGAGGAGTCGGCCTCAACATCCTATACGCAAGTACGCTCGACGCATTGGGAGTCCCACGATCCCACGTGCGGCCCGAGCGGGCTCCTTTCTATGGTGTTGTCCCAGGGAAGGAGGCCGTCCCGTTGGGCAGATCAACCTCCCAGTCACATTCGGAGATCGGGAGAACTTCCGTACCGAGACACTCTGCTTCGAGGTGGTGGACTTCAACGGCTCCTACCACGCCATCCTGGGAAGGCCATGCTACGTGAAGTTTATGGCCATCCCGAACTATGTCTATCTCAAGCTCAAGATGTCGGGACCTAATGTGGTCATCGTCGTAGGCACGTCCCCGCAGGTGGCGTACGAGTGTGAAAAGGAGAGCTGCGCACTCGCCGCAGCCCTCGTCGCGTCTCGCCAGCTCACCAAGGCCAGGGCGGCCGTGGAAGCCTCCAAGGAGCTCGCTGTCTCCCAGGGGGCGATCGACGTCATGGCGGCAATGGTCTCTGTTCCAAAGGGCCAAGAAGTGCGGGATGCCCAGTATGAAGACAGCCCCGCAAGAAAGAAAGCAATGCTTGAGCCGGAGGCTGAGAGGCAGTTCCAACCATCAAGCGACACCAAGATGGTGCTCCTCGATCCCCAAGGGTCCGGGAGCAAGACGGTCATCATTTCCTCCGCCGTTATGGAGAAATAGGAAAGCGCGCTCGTCGACTGCCTCCGGGCGAACATTGGCATGTTCGCATGGGTTCCCGCAGACATGCCGGGAATCCCCCGGGAAGTCGTCGAGCATTCCCTGGACATCCGCAAAGGCGTGAAGCCTGTCAGGCAGCACTCAAGGCGCTGCAACAAGTTCAAGCGAAAGATCATCATTGAAGAAGTAGCTAAGTTACTAGATGCAGGGTTGATTAGGGAGGTTCGCTACCCAGAGTGGTTAGCAAATCCTGTACTGGAGGACCTCGTCGGGCGAACCGTCGAGGTCTATGTGGATGACATCATAGTCAAGTCCAAGCAAGCCGACGACCTAGTCCAAGACTTGGAAGCCACGTTTGATCGCTTGCGGGCGAACCGCGTCAAGCTTAACCCAGAGAAGTGTGTGTTCGGGGTCTCGAAGGGCCTCCTCCTGGGATTTGTTGTCTCCACCGGAGGTATCGAGGTGAACCCAGAAAAGATAGCAGCCATCGCCAATATGGGACCTATCGACTCCATCAAGGACGTTCAGGAGGTGACAGGCTGCCTTGCGGCGCTGGGACGCTTCGTGGCACGTTTGGGCGAGCGAGGGCTACCCCTCTACAAGCTTATGAAGAGGGCGGGTCGCTTCGAATGGACCGCGGAGGCCCAACAGACGTTGGACCAGCTCAAGCGCATGCTCACCAAACCACTTGTCCTGGTACCCCCACGCGAGGGGGAGCGTCTGCTCTTGTACGTGTCGGCAACCACACTGGTAGTGAGTGTCGTCCTCGTGGTAGAGTGCGAAGAGGATGGACACGCCCTGAAGGTCTAGCACCCAGTATACTACATCAGCGAGGTGTTGACTGAGTCGAAGACATGCTACCTTTACATCCAGAAGATGATCTACGCCACCCTCATCGCCAAGCGTAAGCTCCGACATTACTTCGACGCCCATCATATTACCGTTGTGACTGAGCATGCGTTAGGAGAGGTGGTCAACAACAGGGAAGTGACAGGGAGAATAGCCAAGTGGTCCCTCGAGCTTATGGGCTACGACATCTCCTATGCTCCGAGGTCGGCAATAAAATCTCAGGTACTCACGGATTTCGTCGCCGAGTGGACGGAAACCTAGCTTCCCCCGGCCCCTGCTGACCTCGAGTTTTGGGTCCTCCACTTTGATGGAGCTCAGAACCGAACTGGATCAGGGGTCGGGGTCGTCTTCATTTCCCCTATGGGAGTGATGATGCGTTATGCCATACGGCTACACTTCCGGCGTCAAACAACATGGCAGAGTACGAAGCTCTGCTCGCCGGCCTGCGGATTGCCAAGGAACTCGGCATCCACAGGCTGGAGGTTCGTGGTGACTCTCAGCTGGTGGTGGATCAGGTCAATGGCGATGCCAAGTGCCACAATCCGAAGCTGGCGGCTTATTGCGAGGCAGCGCGCAGAGCGCAAGAGAAGTTCAAGGGCTTGGGCTTCATCCATCTCCGACGAGAGTACAACAAGGCGGCCGATGAGCTAGCCAAGCTGGCATCCTGGCGACAGCCAGTTCCATTTGGAGTATTCGCAGACGACCAACATCAGCCGTTGGTGAATTTCAGCGATGAAGCACCTTCCTTTGGGTTGGGCCCGGAGCAGTTGCTCGGACCCGATGGAACGACCCAACGAGGGTAGTAGCGGCCATCGCATCCGACCCCGATGAAGGGCCAGACCTCGAGGAGGAACAACCCTTGGAAGACCCACCCGAGCTAGAGGAAGATTGGCGCACCCCATTCTTAAGCTGGCTCGTCGATGGAGCCCTTCTTGCCGGATGAACGGAGGCCCGACGCCTCACCCAAAGGGCCAAGTCCTACAGGATAATCGAAGGTAACCTGTACCACCGAGGCCACAATGGTTGTCCTGCAATGCTGTATTTTAAATACAGAGGAAAGGTCGTTGCTGAAGGTCATACACGGGGGAGTGTGTGGCCACCATGCGGCGCCCAGATCATTGGTAGGATCAGCTTTCAGGCAAGGATTTTACTGGCCCACGGCCGTCGCAGACGCCGAGCGAATTGTGCGAACTTGCGAAGGCTGCCAATTCTATGCCAAGAAGACACATTTACCTGCCCAGGCGCTTCAGACCATACCCATCACCTGGCCATTCGCGGTTTGGGGGTTGGACATGGTCGGGCCATTGCTAAGAGCGCCCAGAGGCTACACCCACATGTTTGTCGCCATGGACAAGTTTGCAAAGTGGATCGAGCACGCCCCTAACGGAGATCACGTCAGAGCAAGTGGTCCGCTTTTTCCATGACATCCTGTGCCGGTTCGGTGTTCCAAACACCATTATCACTGATAATGGGACTCAGTTCACAGGGAAGAAGTTCACCTGTTTCTGCGACAGCTACGAGATCGAGGTGGCATGGGCAACAGTTGCTCACCCGCACACAAATGGGCACGTTGAGCGCGCCAATGGCATGATCCTACAGGGGTTGAAGCCGCAAATATTCAACCGATTGGTCAAGCGAATTCACAAGCTCGGCGCTAAGTGGGTATATGAGCTGCCCTCTGTTCTCTGGAGTCTGCGGACGACTCCGACCCACAGCACGAGCTTTTCCCTGTTCTACATGGTCTATGGTTCCGAGGCGATCCTACCGACGGATATAGACTATGGCTCCCTAAGGGTTCAGGCCTTTGATGAGAAAGCAAATGGGGCTAACCTCGAGGATGCTGTAGACCAGTTAGAGGAAGCCCGGGAGGTGGCAGTGGCGCATTCGGCCAAGTACCAGCAAGGCTTGAGGCGCTACCACGCGCAACGGGTACGAGGTCGCGCGTTCCAAGAAGGTGATTTGGTCTTGAGAATAGCCCAGGATTGTCGAGGCTTCACTAAGCTCTCACCTCCTTGGGAAGGCCCCTACACCGTAGTACGGGTCCTACGCATAGGGTCTTATAAGCTAGCAATGCCAGATGGAACCCACCTATCCAACGCCTGGAACATTGAGTAGTTGCGGCGCTTTTATCCTTGACCGCCCGCAGAGGGGAGGGTGGGTACGACCCCAATGTGCCCGACCCCACAGTAGGACCAGTTGCAAATCTACGCCTTTCCCAGCACGAGCGGTTCGACGAGGACCCTCATAAGAAAAAGGCCCAAAAGCCGAAGCCGAAATTGGGCCGGGGCTGAGTACAATCCAGCCCTTTCCTTTTATGGGAAGCCTTCGACGGCACGAAGCACCCATTTTAGTACCACATCGTTGGCTGAAGGAGGAGCCGCACAACTTAAAAGCGGTTCCGTCATGGGCGAACCATTCGGCGATACTGCCTCGGAGACAGAGGCTGCCATCCAACCACCGGAACCCATGTCTCCGGGGGCACTATCGCCGACTCTAAATTTTCGAAGCTATAGTAACCGCGAGTTCAGGGTCGTAACGCGTCCCCACAGCCGCTGCAAGCTTGCAGCGCTGTATCGACTCCCCGCCACGCGATAGAAGACCCGACAGGGGGGGGGGCGTGAAAGCCCTCCTCCTGGCTCCCAACCGGCTAGATAAGTGAACCCTTTCTACACTTTTATCTTTGTCTATTTAGTTCATTTCCAGTTTTTTTCATTTAAGACTGCTATTTGCCGTCCGACCCTGCGATTCTGAGGAAGTCCTGGTGCCGCTAAATGGGGTAGGCAGGGACGTTTGGCGCAGCTGAGTTGCGACGGCCTATGCCCCCGCGGCAACGGATTGCACAGTTGTTGAGCCAAACGGTCGACCCTGCCAACAGACCCAAACGTGCAGGGCAAGGCCGGGGGACCCCCTAAAAATGAATCGGGTTGATACTGTGCAGAAGCGTTGCTAATAATGCAGCTCAGGTCGGGGAAACTAACTATATTTTGGGGACCTATTGGGTCTATCTTTTTCTAGGAGGTCGACGGTGGGGGTGGGGTTGCGCCCAACCACGGTGAGGGAAGTTACACGTAGAGGCTCGGGGGCTCGAACATAGCTTGGCCAATAAACCGCCTGGTACCCAGATCCACCAGGAGTGCGGGACTCGGATCCAAACCAGACGGTTTTATAGGCTCAAGGATTCAGCCCACCGAAGTCACCTGACAGCCCAGCCTAAAGGCTCGAGGGCTCGGAGGCTCGGCACAACCGTCGGATTTGCCTTGCGCGCCTCGTAGCCAAGCCTAAAGGCTCAAGGGCTCGGGGGCTCTGCATAACCATCTGGTTTGCCTTGCGTGCCTCGCAGCCAAGCCTAAAGGCTCGAGGGCTCGGGGGACTCGGCATAACCATCGGGTTTGCCTTGTACAGCCAAGCCTAAAGGCTCGAGGGCTCGGGGGCTCGGCATAACCATCGGGTTGGCCTTCCGCGCCTCGTAGCCAAGCCTAAAGGCTCGTAGGGTTCGGCACAACCGACGGGTCTACCTCATCCATCCAAATACCAAAGCTTAAGGGCTCGAAGTCCCGAACGATAATCAAAGATCGTCAAAGAAACTAAGGTAACCCCACAAAGGCCGTCTCAAGTGGCGCCTCCCAACCAGCCCACGAAGAAGCTGGAAGGCAGACCCCACTCGGGGGCTGGCAAGGGTATAACCATGAGAAAACAAGCAAAGGCCCCCGCGTACAGGGCCAAAAGAGCCAAAGACGACGAAAAAAAAGAAGAAAGATAAGCTAATTATTACAAAAACATTTTAGAGTACAGGAGTTCCGTTGATGTGGAACCCCCAGAAGTTCAATCTCTTCGCGCGAGGGCACGAAAATAGTTTAAAGGTTTAAATCCCTCCACATGAGGGCACGATGGCAGGGGTATCTTCACAGGGCTTGATCAGGGTCGGCACCGTCCACCGGATTGCCCTCCGCGTCAGTCGTGGGCGCCAGGCCATTGGCGAACTGATCGGCAGGCACCTTGACTTCTTCCGCCATGGCATCCAGGGCTGACGTGAAGTCGTTGGGGAAGCCGGCGGCCATCTTGTCGAAGCGGATCCCATCGTAGTGGGAGCGTACCAACGTGAAGGCCTCCTGAACGCCGCGCACCAGCGACTGCTTGGCGAGGGCTCCGACGCATGCTGGAACTTGATCGAGCTCAGCCGGGAGGTGCGCCGGATCGCCACTCATCGGCACCTCGAGGGCGTCCAGCATCGAGACGGCCACGACGCGCAGCTCTCCACAGCACTCCGTCACCCGGTGGAGGTCCCAGGGAGCCGCTCAATGTCTTCACACAGAGGGAACCCGAGCCGCAACAGGACCGCCCCCGCCGCGTCGCGCAACATCCCGAAGCGTGACAGCAGTGTGGTTCGGTGGGTGATCCCATCAGCCACGCGAGACTTGAGCGTTGCCGGTTAGTAAAGCCACGGTTAGGCTAGGAGCGAACATGCAGTGTGAAAGGTCGGGCAAGCGAGAAGAAACGGGCGGGAACGTACCATCAATCTCCGAGTCCTCCTCTAGAGACTTGTGCGCCGTGGTCAGAGCGGCCTCCAAGACCCCGACCCGCTCGGTGGAAGATTGTACCTCCGTACGAAGGTCGGCGACAAGCTGGCCTAGCTGAGCGCTCGCCTCCTCGGCGTCCTCCTTCGCAGCCATCGCCTGGCTGCGCTTCGCCTGGGCGTCGATGCACGCCCGGACCGCTGTAGCCCTTTCCTCCCTCAAGGCATTGAGCTCGGTTTGGAACCCTAAAAGGCTGGCGTTGGAGATCATCTACGGAGGCCAAGGTAGGCACTAAAAGAAAGAAAGGGATTGAGAAGTAGGGCATACCACTGTGAACATTGGCGGCACCGGTACAGAGACCGTGGAGCTCGGACCATAGCGCGGCCAGCTCTTCCTGGTGGGCCAAGGCCTGGTTGGCCAATTCCCGTTCCAGCTCTGAGATGCGGCGGGCGCCGCCTGCGGCCTTGTCCCTGGAGGTGTTGGCGACGTTCCACGCATGGCGGGCCTGGTTGATGGCCTTCTGCTCGATGCTCCGAGCCCGGGCAAGCGACAACAGCATCGACTGTGGCGACCAATGAGTCGGGTTAAAGGTCCGACGAGGACGGGCTCAGATTGGAACCGTAAAGCCAAGCAGAAACGAGTAGAGGAAATAAACCACGTACCCGGCTGGAGGGGATTGCCACAGCGCGAAGCGTCAGGGCCATTTGCAGGAGCGTCGCGGGGATGGTGGCCATCTGCTGAAGGCTCTCCAGCCAAGCGTCAATCTGCATGACGTGGTCGGGGTTGATCGCCGGCTCGCCCTGGCCGCCCCCCGACCCCGAGGGTTCCGCCAGCGAAGCGGAAGATGGCGGCGCCAGGACCGACACCAATGTGAAGGCCGACGAGGCCGCAGGAGGCTCAGACTCGCCTCCACGCCCTCCCTGGGGTTCGCTGCGGGCATCCCTTGCTCCGAGGAGCCAGGGGCAACCGCGGGCGACGCGCCTCGACGGAGACGCTTCACCGGGGCCGAGCCGGGGTCCGACCCACGGCCGATTGACTGCATGTATAACAACATTGGTAAAGGTACTAATGACAGGAGAAACAAAAAAGATAACATAGGGCAGTAGGAGGATCTGAGGCGAACCTGCTTGACGCGCCGGGGCCGCGAACCTCCAGCTGCATTGGCCTAGAGGACGAGCGTGTGCGGGACGCCACGGCCGGCAGGGCGCCTGGAGGAGGAGACGGAAGCTCCTCCACGACGATGGGCGCAGACGGGAGTTCCCCGTGCGCCACGAAGGCCTCCACGGTACATTCCCCCAGCAGGGGGGAGTGGCCCCCAGGATTCTCCTCCTCGTCGCAGGAGAAGGCCAGGTCCGATCCGACCTCCTCCCCCAAGCGCTCCCTGCGCTCCCTCTCGTGCCTCCATTCCTGCGTGCGGAGGCGATGCACGGTGTCGTCCCTCTTTTGCTTCCAGTCGGCCTCACCGGCCTCCCGGTTCTTCCTCCGGGTCTCGTTCCGGGCGGCCACCTCCTTGGGCAGGATTCCCCTCGAAACGGGGAGACCCCCGGGAGCCTCGCGAGACTGCGAGACGGGGCATCAAGGGAGCACACGAAAGATAGAAAGGAAGAAAAAGACTGAGAAGGAGCGACTTACGAGGTCTACGGCCCCAGGGCCAGGAAGCATCGGTGGCTGGCCCGGAGTAGGGATCAACATGGAGGTGGCTCTGGAGGGGTCGACGAGCTCCGCGAGTCAAGCCCGAATCTCATCCTCTGAAGGGAAGACCCGCGACACGAGGTTGGGGCGGAGCTCAGCTTCGGTGGTTGTGGGATGCATCTCAAATAGGTGCAGCCGCCTGGCCATGAGCGGAGCGATGCGGCGTCGGTGGAAGGCCTCCACGATGCCAATACCGGTGAGGCCGCAGGCCTGGAGCTTGGTGAGGCAGTCAAGGTGCGGCTTCAGTTTCTTGCGGTCGGCGACCTCAGGGCCGTACTGCCAATATGCCGGATCCTTCGCCGGCGGTGAGCTAGTGGGGTCGAATGAAGGAAGGGCGGCCCCGGCATGGTTCTTCAGGTAGAACCACCCCTTGTTCCAGTCTTTGATGGAGCCGTGGAGCTCTGAGCGTGGAAACATGTCCACGCGAGACTGCTTCGCTTGCAGCGAGCAGTATCCCCACGGGGCCAGGATCCCATGCGGGTGAACGAGCGCCGCCTTTTAGAAAAGCAAGAAGAGATTGAAGTCTAGGTCGATGCCCAGGTAACCCTCGCACAAGGCCACGAAGTTGGCCATCTGCTGGACCCCGTTCGGGGCGAGGGCATGGAGCTCCACGCCAAAGTGGTGGAGCACTTCACGGAGGAAGCGGTGGGCAGGCATGGTGAAGCCACGGACGTGGTACGCCATGAAGCTTACCACGTACCCCGCTGGTGGCGATGGAGTTTTGTGAGAGAGAGGCGGTGAGATCCACTCCTCGTCAGAGGTGTGCGGGCACAGGAGCCCGGGGGCGACGAGCGACTCGAGAGCGGGAACGGATGCGCTCGAGCGCGCCCATGGGCAAAGCTGCATGGAGGACGAAGAACCCCTGGTGGCCATGTCGATGGTGGCGGGCTCAAGGGGAGACGAGGAGTTGGGTTGTGAAGCAGATGAGGAGCGAGCGAGGCAAAGAGATGAAAGCGGCAATGGGGAACGAGGGGCGTGCTCCGTTACGCCGTCATTCCCTTATATATGGGCGGCGGAGTAGCGGGCGGCCGCATCAAGGGGGCGCACGACTGCGCACTCTCGGCCCTCTATCCCGATCCAATGGCTTCCAACACACCGGACGTACGTGCGCGGCACGAGGCGGCGGATTAGGGCATTAACCCACCTCCACTCCCGCCCGCTACGCCGGGCCCACCACAACCGCGACGTCAAGTCGGGATCCTGACCGCCACGTCGCGTCGTACTCGATGAGGGGGTTGGTTCCCGTCAACCGCCGGATAGGCTGCCACGATCCGTGGGCCCAGCCAGATCTTCGCGACCGGCCCGGGTAAGACAAAAAAGGATGTGGGCCAACTCACGAGGCGTGCGGGTGACCAGACGTCGCAGACAAAAAGAAAGGAACCTTAGCAACCAGAAGGACGGAGCGGGGGCCTTCGGCCTGACCCTTCGCGAAAAGTGTCTGACCCCCTGTAATCCGATGGGCACCGGGATTTACCGTTGGAACGGTATCTGGGGCGCGCCTTAGCATCTCGGGAGTCGTTGTAGGTAAGCGAAGAATGAAGAAAAAAGCTTCCTTTAAAAATCCTTCCCCCATGGGACGGATTTGACCTCACACATGAGTCTCTGACTCCTCTGCAAGGTCGGGGGCTACTGTGGTAGTCATGGATTAGGGGGGCCACTGTCAGGGTGCTAGCTAACGGCGCATGGACGGAGTAGGGCCCTGGAAACGAAGGGAAGCAGCGTCAGTCCCGATTGGTCGGAGAATTCCGGCTCGCCCGACCCGCCGAGGGCTCGGGGGAGCAGGGGGTCGGGCACGTCCGTCCCGCCCGACCCCCGACCCTCAGGTCGGCCAGGGAGGGGCGGGAGTCGGGCATATCCACCACGCCCGACCCCTGGCCCTTCGAGTCAGGAAGGCGGACCCCCGCGCGGAGTCCCGCCTACCTTTAAGCGCGCACGGTAGAAAGGGGAAGGGGAGTCCCAAAGACTCTCCTAAGTCAAACCTGGCTTAGGAAGGAGAAGGCGTGCGGCCTACACCTTCTCCTGACCGATGCCCCACATCACCTGCCCGCATGCCATCTGATAAAGCTGATCTGCAGCACTGCAATTGGGAATGTTTGCTGCATGCATGCCGCCGCGCTAGCGGCCAAGAAGGAAGCTACCGCGAAGCTGCCGAAGGGGAGGTGAAGGACACGTGGCGGCTGAGGAAGGAGTCGTCAGCAGCGCACTAGGCTGACAATGCGTAACCGTCGGTAGCATCAGACCCATGAGGGTAACTAGGTTAAATGATGTTGTAAAGTCGTCCTCTCCTTGCGCTATAAAAGGGGAGGACGTTCCCCCTGCGAGGGGATCCAATTCTTTGGACTCTCGATCTCTAAATCACTTAGTCCCCTACACGCACATTATTCCCATACAAGGCTTGAACCGGCCTTCGTTGTAACTTGCCGCCAAGAGAGCAATACAATCTGTCTCCCGTTTCACTGGACGTAGGGACAACTCCTGAACCAGTATAAACCTCTTGTCTTGCGTCTCTTGAACCATTCTCCACCAGGGCGTGCGTGTTCTGTGATCGACACTCGCCGGCGTGAGGTACCCCGTGTACCACCCGCCGACAGAACACGAAGACACTTTTTGAGTTGGGAGACATGGAAAACTTTGTGCATGGCCGAGAGCTTCTCGGGAAGCTTCACACGATACGCAACCGGTCCACATTGCTGGGTGAGCAAGGTGCAAGTTTTCCTTTTAACCCAAATCTTTGTACACCCTTGGTGGGAGACCTTGAGATACACATGATCACCGACTTCAAACTGAAGGGGCTTCCGTCTTTGATCAAAGTAACTCTTTTGTCGAGATTGTGCGGTCCTTAGGTTTTCAGGGATGATCCGAACCTTTTCCTCTGCTTCCTTTACAGGGTCAGGGCCCTATGTGTAGCGCTCACCCGCCTGAGACCAACACAACGGTGTTACAAGGCTTCGAAAGGTGCCATTTTCAAACTTGCTTGGTAGCTGTTGTTATAAGTGAATTCAGCCAGAGATAAACATTTCTCCCAATTCTTCTCATAATGAATAACACAAGCTCGAAGCATATCTTCAAGGATTTAATTTACCCTTTCCGTCTGTCCATCGGTTTGAGGGTGGTAAGCTGAGCCTTGGATTAGTTTGGTGCTCAGGGACAGTTGCAATTGTTCCCAAAATCGTGCCATGAATTGTGTATCATGATATGAAATTATTGTTTTGGGTACCCCAAGCAAACAAACAATCCGTTCCATATGGATTTCAACATACGTCATGGCGGAATAGGTTGTCTTGACCAGAATAAAATGCGTGGTCTTGGTGAGTCGGTTGTAACACCTCGGGTGTTAAAGCGTATAAGCGAGAGTAATTTAACAAAAACTAAGGAACTATTAACCTTGAAGGGAAATCATCACAATGCAATGTAATCGTAAATAGGAATAAAAACTCTACATGAGGTTGTAAATCTGTACTGGTGTATTTGGTTTTGACTTTTAACCCTACCAAAACTTTTCTAGCACAAAGCTAAACAATTTCACTTGGTTGTTCCATGGCAAACCCAAAAGACTTACACATGAGATGACAGTTTTATGTGCCATAAAAACTGCTAAACAGAAGTTAGTTTTGAACTACAAATTAATAATGTTTCTATGTTTTTAAAAGTGCTTGAAGGACTAATTGCTCATATAAAGTTAGCACATAAAATAATATCATGACATAAGCCTTGCATGAATTTTGAATTATTGGAATTGAATTAAATCATAACTTTGTGAAGGAAGTAAAAATTTTATTATGTAACTTTCCTGGGTAAAAATTTTGTAAAAGACTAGATCCCAAATACTGAATTTACAATATTTTTCCCTTATTTTTGAAGTTGAATTGCTAGGGCTAAAATTTCATGCCAAATTCAAATTCAAGTCTTTTTGAATTTAAACTGCGTCGAAACCAAAAATATTTTACAACTTTTTCAAACCTCCATTATAACATTTGTGTTCTAAGCGTTCTAAAATGTATTTATTTGCGAATTTTGGACTTCGAGAGCTATTTCTTTTAGAGCAAAACGTTTGAATTAGAATTTTCTCTTTTTCTCTCACTTACATCCTGGCCCCTCCTGTAAGCGCCCTTCTTCCACCTCTGCTCCTTCTCTCTCTCGCTGCTTGGCCAGCGGTGGCCGGTGCCTCCACGTCGCAGCGCCTCACCGGACGACGAGCCTTTGCCCACGCGAAATGCCCTCGCTGCCCTCGCCTCCCTTCCCCTATTTAATCCAAGCTCCGGCGCCCCCAAACCCTAGCCCTCCAATTTTCTCCAGAGCCACCGCCTCCACAGTCCACCATTGGAGCTCACCCCAAGCTTGCCCCCTTCCTTCTGCTGCTTCCACGACCTCCACCAAGGAGCCCTGCATCTCCTCCTTCCCTCCCCCGACCACATCAGCCGCACAGCCGCTGTGGACTCCGCCTGTAGCGCCGCTGCCATGGCAGCCATGGCTGCAGGCCACTGTGCTCACCGCCGCACCCTTCCCGGCCTCCAATCCTCAAGTCCAAGGTGAGGAATGGGTTTGCCTCAACCTCCTCGTCATTCTCATGCCCTGACCCCATCCAATCCTGGCCTTCCCCCGCCGGAATCAAGCTCGCTGTGCTCACAGCTCCCGCCAGGGACCTCACTTCATCCCCTTCGTTTTTGCAGGGTTCCCAGTGAAAGAAACCAGGGACCTGAGCGGAAGGTTTCAAAAGATCTGAGGGTTAAAGTGAGAAACGAAACTTCAGATCTAGGGTAAAAGTTGCGACCTTGTAAAATCCATTAAAACTCGTAGAAAAATCAGAAAAATGCAAACTAAAATTCTTTGTACTCCTAGTGACGTCTATTTTATTCCCTTCACAGAATGTATATGCGTTTGATGCTTGATTCAGTCTATAGAAATTAAACTTTGAAAATGAACTTTTGTGCATAACTAAATATCTACAACTGCTATGGGTGTGATCTTTGGATATGTTGTTCCACATATAGTAAATATTCTACAGTATCAATGTTGCACTGATTTATATTTGTTAGCTTCATATGTAAATTATTTAGTTTCTCTCAGTCTCAGCTGAAACTTTGTTCGAATTTTAGTAATTAATGCCTTCAACAAAAATTATCCAACTTTGTACAGTAGTGTATCCATGTTCGCCGCTATCTTAGAAAAATGCTAAACCCCATTTTTAGCTTTGCTAACATGCTTAAATAAATTGGGGTAAGAACAAGAAGTAGCATTTGTTTAGCTCTTGTTTGCTACTAAAACTGAGTAACCAACTGATAGATGAGTTAAACATGACTTCCTTTTGCTCCAGTAAATAGTTCATATTGTTTTGCCATGTATTTATTTCTGTAGGATTTAAATTCGTTTCCTAGCGGTGAAAATGCAATAATACTAGAAATAAAGTGTGACATCTCTGATGTCAAAAGAATGTAGGAAGTGCAATTAAGATTAATGCAACAGGGAATTATGGGTTGAAAATTCAAAAATCCATCAAAAATTCAAATTTTAAATTCCAAAAACAAGGGTTGTTTGGCACCAACTGAAAACTCGAGATTTTTGTACTAAACTTGAAAATCTCCAAAAATAAAAGTTGTTTGTCATCACAAATAAACCCTAGTCACTGTTTGGAACTTTTGAAAATTTTGCAGTTTAGTCCCTCAAAAACTCAAATTACCATTCTGGGCACCTTTTTGTTTTTGGGTTGTTTGAGCTTGAAAAATTTGGAATTTCAGGTTCACCCCAAAAAGAAAGTTGTGTCCCATCTTCCAAACTCCAACTTTTATTTTTACACTTTTTCAAGTTCAATTCAAATTTTTGGAGAAAATTCGAAATTGAAATCGGAGCTCCACGGGCAAGCTACAGTGCCCCTGGCGCGCGCTGCGCTGGCCGGAGCTCGGCCGCCACGTGGCCGGCGAGCGGCGCAGGCGACGCCGAGCTGGCCAAGCCGCGGCGGACGCTGGCGCTTGTCGCCTAGCTCTTGTCCGGCCACTCCCGAGCCATCACTTCGCCGCCGTCGCCTCGCCTCGCCTCGCGCCGCGGAGCGCCATCATACGGTCGCGCGCCGCCGTGGCCGCACGCGCGCTCGCGCCGCGCCGAGCGCACTGCAGGCGGTAGAGTCCGTTCGCGTCACGCCAAAGCCTCTGCTGAGGATCTCCACTTCATCACGCGATGATCTTTGACGCCCAACCACGCGTGTGCGCTCTGTTCGAGCTCGCCGCGCCATCAATGGCGACCGCGACAGCCACCCACGCGCTCGCACGCTCCCGAGGCCGAACTGTGCCACTCTCGCGTGCCCAAGCACTCCACCGCGCACTCCCACCCCTCCTCTCACTCGCTCACTTGGCCATTTCCACTTCCCCGCGCTCGCTCGGTCTTCTTCTTCCTCGCGCCGCGCGAACCGAGCCGAGCTTCTCCGAGAAATTCACCCTCCACACTCCACCATTCCCAAATTCGTCCCGCACGAAGCTAGCCCTCTACTCCAGCTCCATTTCCCCCCACTTTCCCCAAGCTATTGGCCCTTCTCCGGCGAGAATTTGAGATTTCCCCCAAATCGCGAATTCCGGCCACCGGAGCACCCGCACGTCGAGCCCCTACTCCGAGCCGTCCCCGAGGTCAACCGAGCACGCCATTGGCTTCCTCGAGCTCCACTGGTGCTCTAGGACCCCTCGAACCTCGGCGAACGACCCCGAGCTCACCGGCGTATAAGCCGCGGCGGCCGCGCCACCACCACCTCGTCGCCGGCGCAACTCCGACCACCCCCGGCCTCCAAACCGTCCCCAAATGACTCGTGGTGAGCCCAGGAAGCTTTTCCCCCACTTCCCCGAGCCTAGTTCGCCGCCGTTTGGCCGGCGCAACTCCGGCGAGAGCCGAGGGCCTTTCTTCATCGTCTTCGTTTGTCTAGGGGTCTCTGTGCAAAAGTCCAGGGACTTGTTCGTGAAGTTTTGAAAGTTCTAGGGTTCCCTGCGAAAATAGATTCTTAAAACTAGATTTGTTTTTCCCGAATCTTGTAAAATCCATTAAAAATCGTACAAAAATCAGAAAAATGCACAAAAATACTCTCTGGATTCGTGAGAGTCTAAACTACAATCTCCATTAGACATGTTTATACTTTTGATGAACTGTTTTTGAATTAAAATTCAAACTATGAAAATTGAAAGTTGTGCACCATTTCAAATCCAGAGCTCCGCTAGGGTTGAGCTTTGGTTATGTTGCTTGTAGTGACTTTGGACAGCTTGTGTCCAAAGGGGACCTAAAAATATGCAGTGTAGCTCCAGTTATGAATTAAAATGTATTTCCTGTCTTTTTGCAGTGCAGAAATCATTAAAACTAATCTGTGCAGTGAAAAATCACCATTTTGCTCCAGAGGACTAAAAACTTGTTAGCACACATGTTAAAAATGAAAAACTTAATTTTTGCTCTGTTTAGGATAGCATATAAATAAATATGTGTTTTTGGTTAGAAATTTATTATGGATTACCCAAGGGTTATTTTGAGCCACCACTTGGCCAGAGCCCTCCTCATGCCTATGCTTAGCTTTGGTAGGAAAATCTTCTGAAATGGATAAATTTTTAATTTTATATGAATTTATTTCACTTCTGCAGTTAGCTGTTTGTTATATTTTTAATAAATTGTGTGTAGCTCAAAATTAGCTAAATTTTGGAGTGAGCTTAGCTCTTATACTCCAGTAGCTGCCATAAAGTTTATAGAGAAAAATGTTGAGCAGAAATGAAGAAACAAAAATGGGAAGGAATCTAGGTGGAAATTGATTTATATAAAAGAATAAACCTTTTTGGGTAATTAGTTAGAATAAAAATGGTTAGAGTCTGAAATTCCAGAGCAGCACCCAAATTTGTGAAGAAATAAATAGAATTCTTTTATATATGTACACAATCACCATTGAAAACAATAAAACTATTTCCACACCTACACCTTGTTTTTGTGAAGAGCATAGTAATGCTTAAGCATGTCTAGGTGAATATGGCCTTCAAGGGCCTTAATCTTAGAATCTGTAGGCAGCCGCCTTAAACTATGCATCTCATGTAGAAGGCGCCATCCCGGACGGCAACTACCACCTCATCCCCGCAGACGAGGAAGAAGTCCCGGAGGAAGGTGCCGGTGCAGGATCGACCAACCCGGAGGCTAACCCCCAGTTTGAGCAAGAAGGCAAGCCCCGGAGCATAACCTAACCTTTACCAATTATGCATTATGACTTCTCTATGCTTGTGCATTTACGTTCAAGGAGTTGATTGAATACCTTAGCTACACATTTCCTAGTACCTATGACTTGCAATACTAGTATGAAAGGATCGATAGAGCATTGCTTTAGGTCCGTTACAAGTCGAGTGATTTCCTGTCACTCGCGAGACATAGGAATTGCTTGTCTTTACTTATGTTGGAATCATAAGGATTGACGGGCGGGATGATAGATGTAGATCTCCCGTCCGTGTATGAAAATTTATTAAGGTCGAAATGTGTGGATGAGTGTGTCAAGTTTTTGAACGTACCACATGCATGCCGGTATATGGGAGCCGGTAAGCCCGGTACCAGACTGAAGCAGCTAGGGCCGATAGCCATCTCTCCTTGGAAACTTTGTTTTCCCCTGCCGTACACTTGTGGATATATGCGTGAGACTGTGAGTGAAGCAGTAAACCTTTATCCTAAGGAAATGGACCCGGTTCCGAATTGTGGATCGATGGGAAAGGTTGGGAAATGCTTGTACCTTTTATAGCAAGCAGAGTATCCGTGTGTGTTGGGTTTCCCCTGGCCAGGTAGCAGAAATTCGGTTCGAACTGTCCGCTTCTCGCGGTTAATGAGACTGCTTGACCGCCATGCTACATTGAGTAACAAATGGAATTGTACTGCTTGACCGCTTAGGAAGGATGCTAATCTAGAATGGTTAAATTTACTAGAATATGATGCTAAAACTTGAAAGCAAGGACCTATTTTAGTTGCTTTTTGGCAAACTAACCCACCAGCCAAAAGCCTCTCATGTCTAGATGTCGGTGATGTAGTTTCACCCGACGGGTAAGCCTTGCTGAGTATTAGTATACTCAGCCTTGCTTGTGGCAATGATTTACAGGTACACCTTTGGATGTCGATGCTTTGTCTTGGCCTACCCAGGTTCCACCTGGCTGGCACATCGAATGGGTTCCGTCCTCTGCCGAGGATCGGGAGGAGTAGCATCGTGGCAGGCTTCAGCACGGTGTTATTTTATCGTCGTTAGATTATCTTCCGCTGCAATGAAACTTTTATTTCCGCTGCAAGACTTTGTACTCTGATTTAAATTTGAACTTGGCTTGTAATAACTTGCGATACTATTTGTGTATGTCAATCTGTGGAATGTTGTAATCTCTGGAACTCACCTTTGTGTGGGCGTGCTGTTGTTTCGATCGAGAAAAGTACGTGGTTTAATCGGGTTTAATCCGACGGCGCTCCAGCTTATTCCGGATTAAGTGCCTGACTACGTGATTAGTGGTCCCAAGGTACTTAACTTGGAATAATTTCGGAGTGGTCCGCCACAGCTGGCATAAGAGCCGAAGCAGCGCACCGGAGAGAGCAACAAACCTTTAATAAACATTTTTAATAAAATTTGCCAGCTCGTACTTCCGACGCGTTTCGCGAAGGAAGGTTATTATTAGGACCGTTAAGGATGTTACCTAGAACGTGAAGCCTATGTGGGTTAAGGGATCACGATATGATAGGTGGCAAGTAGTATATTATACTGACTTCCAGCACATTTCATTCTGTCATTTACTTTACGCAATGGTGGGCGCAAGGTACGGAGATTGCTGTAACGTACCACGGCACTATATAAAAATATAGTGGCGGCACATAGTCAATACGCTGTGACGGCGTATGAAACTAGAATAGCATGGTGGGCGCAAGGTACGGCGATTGCTGTAGCGTACCACGGCATCATATGCAAATATGATGGCGGCACAAAGTCAATACGCTATTCAATAGCGTATGAAACTGTCAATATGTTGCCTTGGTGACATATGAACATTGCCCGTTCAATGTTAAACGTTCGGGTGCCACCTCTATAGTGGGTGGTAATGAATGGAGACGCTTTCGTGAGTGTTGGCACGAAAGGTTGATTATACATGCTCTGGAATGGAATTTTCTGCAGGTACACTAACCGCGAATCCGTATGTTGAAACGGTTAGAAAAGTTCGGCTAGATAATATAGGGAGAGACGAATATTGCCTAGCCACCGGCACAAACTTCGTAGGCCAAAAGTTATTGGCAGGTGTGTTGGTGAGAACGAATAGGCCGCTCATGCATTGCATCTCGCTGAATTAATATCGACTTTTAACACATGACCAAATTGAACCGCCGTCAAAGAAATTGAAATCACAACCCAAAAATCCTGCTGAGAACAATCTGTATGCACCCTTAATTCGAAACTGAAAACGTCGTCAAATGAAAAAGTGTTCAACATGAAAGTTGTCATAAATATTATAAAATATATGCTGAAGAAATTTCAACGAAAATGGTCCAGTAAAACTGGAGTTATGCTAAAAATGGTAACCCCCTGTCTGCTGGAAATTCTGGGAACAGTGAGATAAAAATTGAATTTTTACACCATCTTAACGACAGATTCTGCTCCAACCTTCAACATGAAACTTGTTAGGAATTACTTAAACAATGTTCTGGCCAAATTTGGGAATTGTTGAGCTTGTAGATTTCTAGTTTTGTAATTTTTACCACCCTGCACAGAATCTGTTTTTGCTCTTTGGCACTAACCGGTTCTCACCCTTGCCCCTTTTGGTTCAGATGGACTCCCTCGCTGACCTGGCTAGCTACCCCAACGACGTGTCTTTCTCTGATTGCTTGGGATGGGAAGGTTTCCCTAGCATCTTGTGGTCGGTTCTACAGGCACTTGGCTACCCTACACCGCCGCAGTATGAGAGGACTATTATCCGCGACCGAGGTGTGGTTCGTTCCCGTGTGCGGTTGGTGGTACACCGTCACCCGCCGTGTCCTAGCTCCCCCACCTGGACGGTGGAAGTTCACGGGCACCACATGGAGACGACGTGTGAGCTAGCTGCCTTGAATGGCATTAGCTCTTTTGTGGCTCAGAACCAGGAGTTGGTTGAGCACCAGTTACTGGGTTTATTCCCACCGACTCAGCCGGATGATCCCCACTGGATGAGGCGTTACCTTAGTTCCCCTCTGAGGATGGCGGAGAACCCCGTCGCTGCAGCTGCTTTGATGATGAGGTGGATACGGGCGTATCACCGTTTGCAGGCACTTCTTGGACGAGCGCAGAGCGAGATGCTCAACATTGCTATGGACATGTCCGCTCGTGCCCGTGACATAGGGGTTGAGAGGACCTCTTTGTCCATTGAGGTGACCACTAGAGATGCCATGATTGCTGACTTGGAGAGGCAATTGAATGACCTCCAGATTGCACACAACAACACCCAGAATGAGTTAGCACAAACTAGAGATGAGCTTGAGGAGGTACACGGTACCTTGGAGCATGCCAATGCTATGCTTGCCGCCCATGACGCTCAGCACCTTCTTGACCAAGAAGGAGGGGATGGTGAAGGAGAGGCCCCCAATTCCGACGTGGACACCGAGGACGACATGCCACCCCTCCCAGCTCCACCTTCACCTATGGGCAGCGAGGCTACCGCTAACAACCTAGATGATTTTTAGGTGTGGTAGTAGCAAGTCTACTCCTCCGCTTGCCCAGATTTTGGCTTCATGTTGTAATAGGCTAGATGGAGTTGAGCTTCTCCTTTTATCTTTTGGTGGCGATGTAATTTAATGATGTGGATGTGTGATCAAAACTTGATGAAGTGTAATAGCTGTGTTGAAAACATTCTGCAGCTAACCTTGTTTTAATTATTGATGGGTTTTCCATTCATTTCTGGGCTGTGATGTGAACTACAAAGTTGTTTGGAATTTGTCAAACAAAATGATCACCAAATTGCAACCCCATTGGTTAAGCGAAATAAAAATGGCAACCAAAACACTACAGCTCGGCCTGCTGAAAAACAGCAAATGCAGACAGCTAAAGGTTGAATTTTTCGGCTTAGTTCCAGTCCGAATATGATTCCGAGCCCAACGTGAAAGTTGTAGAGCATAAAATTTCCGAGCTACTGACCGAATGGGAGCATTTGACTTGTTTCCTGTTGGGAGATATGATTTTTCTTCCGAACTGCGTGTTGACGTGTCATTCTGCGCAGTGCACTTCAATATATTGTCACCTTCTATCTTGTCATTTATTATGCAAGCTTATGAAATGTGGCTAATACAAGTACCTACTGCAGATGGCAATCACCCGCAGCGGTCACGACGCTAGTGGCTCCAACGCTAACCAGCAGGGGCCAGAGGGGCAGCAACAGCCACCGCCACCTCCTCCACCGCAGCAACCTCCGACGTGGCAGCAGCTGTATGCCACGCAAACGGAGATTCTCCGGAACCTGCAGCATCAGCAACAGATGATGCAGCAGCAGATGCTTCAGCAGGGAGGTCAACGGGCCCCTCAGCCTCAAGTGGCCAGATACGAAGATTTTCTGGCAACGCACCCGCCGATATTCTCACGAGCTGATGAGCCCTTGGAGGCCGACACCTGGATTCGAGCCATCGAGTCCAAGTTCAGCATCCTGGCGACACCTTGTGCCTCTAAACGCAAGGTCGTGTTCGCGGCGCAGCAGCTCCGCGGCCCAGCTCTCCTATGGTGGGAGAACTACCTGGCCCTGCAGCAGGAGGGTCATGTGGTTGAGTGGGATGAGTTCAAGGCTGCATTCAAGGCTCATCACATTCCGGCCGGTCTGGTAGAAAGGAAGCTGAATGAGTTTTTGGCGCTGACCCAGGGTACCCGCACTGTGGCGGACCACTCCGAAATTATTCCAAGTTAAGTACCTTGGGACCACTAATCACGTAGTCAGGCACTTAATCCGGAATAAGCTGGAGCGCCGTCGGATTAAACCCGATTAAACCACGTACTTTTCTCGATCGAAACAACAGCACGCCCACACGAAGGTGAGTTCCAGAGATTACAACATTCCACAAATTAACTTACACAAATAGGTATCACAAGTTATTACAAACCAAGTTTGAAATGAAATCAGAGTATCAAAGTCTTGCAGCGGAAATAAAATAGTTCATTGCAGCGGAAGAAAATAATCTAACGACGATACAAATAACTCCGTGCTGAAGCCTGCCACGAAGCTACTCCTCCCGATCCTCGGCAGAGGACGGAACCCATTCGATGTGCCAGCCAGGTGGAACCTGGGCAGGCCAAGACAAAGCATCGACATCCAACGGTGTACCTGTAAATCAATGCCACAAGCAAGGCTGAGTATACTAATACTCAGCAAGGCTTACCCGTCGGGTGAAATCTATATCACCGACATCTAGACAATGAGAGGCTTTTGGCTGGTGGGTTTGTTTGCCAAAAAGCAACTAAAGGTAGATCCTTGCTTTCAAGTTTTAGCATCATATTCTAGTACATTTAACCATTCTAGATTAGCATCCTCTCTAAGCATACAAGTGGTGCAATACAATTTAATTCATAGAACAAGTTTATAAATCTCAAAGTTTCACTTGTTACTCAATGTAGCCAGGCGGTCAAGCAGTCTCATTAACCGCGAGAAGCGGACAGTTCGAACCGAATTTTGCTACCTGGCCAGGGGAAACCCAACACACACGGATACTCTGCTTGCTATAAAAGGTACAAGCATTTCCCAACCTTTCCCATCGATCCACAATTCGGAACCGGGTCCATTTCCTTAGGATAAAGGTTTACTGCTTCACTCACAGTCTCACGCATATATCCACAAGTGTACGGCAGGGGAAAACAAAGTTTCCAAGGAGAGATGGCTATCGACCCTAGCTGCTTCAATCTGGTACCGGGCTTACCGATCCCCATACATCGGCATGCATGTGGTACGTTCAAAAACTTGACAGCTCTTTCCACACATTTCGACCTTAATCAATTATCATACACGGACGGGAGATCTACATCTATCATCCCGCCCGTCAATCCTTATGATTCCAACATAAGTAAAGACAAGCAATTCCTATGTCTCGCGAGTGACAGGAAATCACTCGACTTGTAACGGACCTAAAGCAATGCCCTATCGATCCTTTCATACTAGTATTGCAAGTCATAGGTACTAGGAAATGTGCAGCTAAGGTATTCAATCAACTCCTTGAACGTAAATGCACAAACATAGAGAATTCAAAGTGCATAATTTGGTAAAGTTAGGTTATGCTCCGGGGCTTGCCTTCTTGCTCGGACTGGGGGTTAGCCTCCGGGTTGGTCGATCCTGCACCGGCACCTTCCTCCGGGACTTCTTCCTCGTCTGCGGGAATGAGGTGGTAGTTGCCGTCCGGGATGGCGCCTTCTACATGAGATGCATAACTTAGGGTGGCTGTTCTGGAATTTCAGATTCCATTTATTTTATTCTAACTAACTACAAAAAGGTTTATTCTTTTATATAAATCGATTTCCATCTAGATTACTTCGCATTTTTGTTTCTCCTTTTCTGCTCATCATTTTATCTATAAACTTTATGACAGCTACTGGAGTATAAGAGCTAAGCTCACTCCAAAATTTAGCTAAATCTGAGCTACACATAATTTATTAAAATTAATTCAATCTGCTGCCTGCAGAAATGAAATAAATTCATATAAAATTGGAAATACATCCAATTCAGGAAATCTTCCTACCAAAGCTAGTCATAAGTACAAGGAGGGCTCTGGCCAAGTGGTGGCTCAAAATAACCCTTGGGTAGTCCTCAATAAATTTCTATCCAAAAACACATATTTATTTATTTGCTAGCCTAAACAGAGCAAAAATTAAGTTTTTCATTTTCACAGGTGTGCTAACAAGTTTTTAGTCCTCTGGAGCAAAATGGTGATTTTCACTGCACAGATTATTTTAAAGATTTCTGCACTGCAAAAAGACAGAAAACACATTTTAATTTATAACTGGAGCTACAGTTCATATTTTTAGGTCCCCTTTGGACACAAGCTGTCCAAAGTCACTACACACAACATATCCAAAGCTCAACCCTAGCGGAGCTCTGGATTTGAAATGGTGCACTACTTTCCATTTTCCATAGTTTGAATTTTAGCTCAAAAACAGTTCATCAAAAGTATAAACATGTCTAATAGAGATTGTAGTTTAGACTCTCACGAATCCAGAGAGTATTTTTGTGCATTTTTCTGATTTTTTACAATTTTAATGGATTTTACAAGATTCGGGAAAAACAAATCTAGTTTTAAGAATCTATTTTCGCAGGGAACCCTAGAATTTCAAAACTTCGTGAACGAGTCCCTGAACTTTTGCGCAGAGACCCCTAGACAAACGAAGACGATGAAGAAAGGCCCTCGGCTCTCGCCGGAGTTGCGCCGGCCAAACGGCGGCGAACTAGGCTCGGGGAAGTGGGGGAAAAGCTTCCTGGGCTCACCACGAGTCGTTTGGGGACGGTTTGGAGGCCGGGGATGGTCGGAGTTTCGCCGGCGACGAGGTGGTGGCGGCGCGGCCGCCGCGGCTTCTACGCCGGTGAGCTCGGGGTCGTTCGCCGAGGTTCGAGGGTCCTAGAGCACCAGTGGAGCTCGAGGAAGCCAATGGCGTGCTCGGTTGACCTCGGGGACGGCTCGGACTAGGGGCTCGACGTGCGGGTGCTCCGGTGGCCGAAAATCGCGATTTGGGGGAATTCACGAATTCTCGCCGGAGAAGGGACAATAGCTTGGGGAAATGGGGGAAAATGGAGCTGGAGTAGAGGGCTAGCTTGTGCGGGACGAACTTGGGAATGGTGGAGTGTGGAGGGTGAATTTCTCGGAGAAGCTCGGCTCGGTTCGCGCGGCGCGAGGAAGAAGAAGACCGAGCGAGCGCGGGGAAGTGGAAATGGCCAAGTGAGCGAGTGAGAGGAGGGGTGTGAGTGCGCGGTGGAGTGATTGAGCACGCAAGGGAGGCACTGTGCGGCCTCGGGAGCGTGCGAGCGCGTGGGTGGCTGTCGCGGTCGCCATTGATGGCGCGGCGAACTCGAACAGAGCGCACACGCGCGGTTGGGCGTCAAAGATCATCGCGTGATGAAGTGGAGATCCTCAGCAGAGGCTTTGGCGCGACGCGAATGGACTCTACCGCCTGCAGTGCGCTCGGCGCGGCGCGAGCGCGCGTGCGGCCACGGCGGCGCGCGACCGTATGATGGCGCTCCGCGGCGCGAGGCGAGGCGAGGCGACAGCAGCGAAGTGATGGCTCGGGAGTGGCCGGACAAGAGCTAGGCGACAAGCGCCAGCGTCCGCCGCGGCTTGGCCAGCTCAGCGCCGCCTGCGCCGCTCGCCGGCCACGTGGCGGCCGAGCTCCGGCCAGCGCAGCGCGCGCCAGGGGCACTGTAGCATGCCCGTGGAGCTCCGATTTCCAAATTCGAATTTTCTCCAAAAATTCGAACTGAACTTCGAAACGGGTAAAATTAAAAGTTGGGGTCTGAGGTGTGGGACACAACTTTCGAGCTTTGACCAGGCACTTCGACCAGGCGCTACGGCGCTTCGAGCTTGAACCGCAAGCTCGAGCTTGCCGAGCCTCGAATTGTCGGAAAACGCCACTCGAGGGTGAGTGCCCCCCTCGAGCTTGGCTGCGAAGCCTCGAGCGTGACGGAACGTCGCTCGAGGGTAAGTGCCCCCTCGAGCTTGGCTGCGGAGCCTCGAGCGTGCGGAACGTCGCTCGAGGGTAAGTGCCCCCTCGAGGCTTGGCTGCGGAGCCTCGAGCGTGGCCGGAACGTCGGGGCTCGAGGGTCCTATCGTGCGGCCTCGAATCGCTGACGGAAACTACTGGCTAGGCTCGATCGTTGACGGACATAGCTCGATCGTCACGGACATAGCTCGATCGTCACGGACATAGCTCGATCGTCACGGACAATACTGACTAGGCTCGATCGTCACGGACATAGCTCGATCGTGACGGACATCCCCGCTCGAGGGTTATCGAGCGAACGAACGCCGTGGCGAGGTTGTCGCGAAGGGCTGTAGGTGATGACAACTACTCTTTTGGTCCGAGATTTTTAAGTTCAGCACCCAAGTCTTGAGATTTCAGTTGGGTGTCCAAACAACCCTTGTTTCTGAATTAAAAAATTGAATTTTGGATGGATTTTTTTTTGAATTTCAACCCATAATTCCCTGTTGCGTTTGATTTAATTGCACTTTTAAGTCTTTTGACATCAGAGATGTCACAGCTACCCCCCTTAAAAGGAATCTCGTCCCGAGATTCGATTAAACCTAGAGATAGAGAGGGGAAAAGAAATACCTCGGCTTATGAAAGTATGTCGGGGAAATTCTTCCTAAGATAGTCCTCGGTTTCCCACGTGGCTTCATCTTCGGAGTGATGACTCCACTGAACTTTGTACATTTTAACTCCCTTCCTTCGTGTTTGTCGCTCTTTCTCGTCGAGGATCTTAACGGGATGCTCATCAATAAGAGAGATCCGGTTCAACCGAGAGTTCCTCTTGTTCAACAACTTCGGTCGGAACACGAAGACACCTCTTGAGTTGAGAAACATGGAATACATTGTGTACAGCTGAAAGTTTTCGGGAAGCTTCACTTGATAGGCTACCGGCCCATATTGCTGAGTATTTCATACGGGCCGATATAACGAGGTGCAAGCTTTCCTTTAGTCCGAATCTTTGCACACCTTTGGTCGGGGAGACTTTAAGATACACGTGATCACCAACTTCAAACTGAAGTGGTTTCGCCGTTGATCAAAGTAACTCTTCTGCCTTGACTGGGCAGTTCTCAAATTTTCACGAATGATTCTAACCTTTTCCTCTGCTTCCTTTACAAGGTCAGGGCCATAAGCATACCTCTCGCCTGCCTGGGACCAACACAACGGGGTCCGACATCTTCTACCATATAAGGCTTCGAAAGGTGCCATTTTGAGACTCGCTTGGTAGCTGTTGTTATAGGAGAATTCGGCCCAGGGATAGACACTTCTCCAATTCTTCCCATAATGAATAACACAAGCTCGAAGCATATCCTCAAGTATTTGATTTACCCTTTCCGTCTGCCCATCGGTTTGTGGGTGATATGCTGAACTACGGATCAGTTTGGTGCCTAGGGATAATTGCAATTGTTCCCAAAAGCGTGCTACGAACGGAGCACCACGATCTGAAATTATCGTCTTGGGTACCCCATGTAGACAAACGATCCGCTCCAAATAAATCTCCGCGTACTTCTTAGCAGCATAAAGGGTATTGACTGGAATAAAATGGGCAGTCTTAGTAAGGCGATCCACAATTACCCAAATGGAATCGTGTCCCTGAGGGGTTCTGGGAAGTCCGACAATAAAATCCATGCTTATATCTTCCCATTTTCCATGAGGGGATAGGTAGAGGTTGAAGCGTGCCTGCTACCTTCAAGTGGCTGGCCTTAAACCCGCTGGCATGTGTCACATTCCGACACATATGTGGCAATTTCTCGCTTCATCCGAGTCCACCAAAAGTTTTGTTTCAAATCTTGGTACATTTTGGTGCTGCCGGGATGGATAGAAAATTTAGAGAGATGTGCCTCATCCATAATCTTCCTCCGGAGTTCCGTGTTTTTAGGCACCACGAGGCGATGCCCAAACCACATACTCCCTGCCCATCTAGCCGGAAACACTTGTACTTCTCTTTCACCTTCTCCTTAGACAATTTCCTTTTAAGGATTTTAATGCTCGCGTCATTTAATTGGGCTACAACAATCTGATCGTGCAAGGTTGGTTCCACTGCAATATGGCTGAAGTACCCGTGTGGAACAATCTCCAAATTGAGCTTTGCCATTTCATGACACAGGGTGTCAGCGTAGGACTCCACGGAAAAACAATGACAACGAGCCTTGCGGCTTAGTGCATCCGCAACTACATTAGCCTTCCCGGGGTGATAATGCACACTAAGGTCATAGTCCTTTGCTAACTCCAACCATCTTCGCTGTCTCATATTCAAATGTGCCTGAGTGAAAACATATTTGAGGCTCTTGTGGTCTGTGTATATGTTGCAGGGAACACCCATCAAATAGTGTCTCCACATCTTGAGAGCATGAATGACCGCTGCTAACTCAAGATCATGCGTGGGGTAGTTTTGCTCATGAGGCCGAAGTGCTCGAGAAGCATAAGCAATGACTCGGTTCTCTTGCATGAGAACACAGCCAAGGCCGGTGCCTGATGCATCGCAATAGACATCATAGGGCTTGGTGCAATCGGGCTGAGCCAAAACTGGGGCTGAAGTCAAATGTCTTCGCAAGGTGTGGAAAGCTTCATCGCATTTGTCATTCCACTCAAATTTGACTCCCTTCTTTAAGAGTTCGGTCATGGGCTTCGCAATCCGAGAGAAGTCCGGAATAAAACGGCGGTAATAACCGGCTAAACCCAGAAAACTCCGAATCTCGTGGACAGAAGTAGGTGGTTGCCAATCCAACACCTCTTGCACTTTGGTTGGATCCACGGATATACCATCCTTGGAAACCGTGTGGCCTAAGAACTTCACGCTCTCTAACCAGAATTCACACTTGGAGAACTTGGCGTAGAGCCGGTGATCTCTCAACCTTTGAAGAACAATGCGAAGGTGCTCGGCATGCTCTTCCTCATTCTTAGAATATATAAGAATGTCGTCAATGAAAACCACCACAAACTTGTCTAGTTCAGACATGAAGACCGAATTCATGAGGTACATGAAGTAGGCTGGGGCATTGGTGAGTCCAAAAGACATAACCAAGAATTCATAAAGTCCATAACGTGTGGAAAGGCAGTCTTTGGAATGTCACAAGGCCTGATTTTGATTTGGTGATGCCAGAGCGAAGGTCAATCTTGGGAATGAAACCTTATCTAGCAATTCTTGGAGTTGAATTTTTAATTCAGCCAATTCATTGGGCGGCATTCTATATGGTCTCTTTGATATAGGTGCTGTGCCAGGTTGAAGTTCAATCACGAATTCAATGTCTCTATCCGGCGGCATCCCAGGTAAGGCATCCGGAATACATCGGCATACTCACATACACC
>JACEFO010001039.1:0-27607 GCA_015342445.1 Digitaria exilis
CCGCCGCGAGTCGTCTTTCCCGGCGAGCCGAGCGTTGGATCGGATCTGAGCCGTTAGATTCGAAACCCACCGGCCAGATCTGAAAACCGATCTAAACCGAGCCGGTTCACCATGAACCAGTAAACCGCGGTTTATGGCCGGTCTACGGTTCGGTCCACGGTGACGTCAGCCCACGTCAGCAACCTGCTGCCGCCGTGCCCCATTTTGCAAAAGAGCCCCTGTAGTTTTTGAAAATCAACCCCGCGGTCCACCTCTATTCAAAAGTATTTACAACTAAGTCCTTTTTCTTTTGGTTTAGCCCCTGCTCTTTTGAAAAATAGTGCCCGCCATCCTGAGTGACAGTTTTACTCGTTAGCCCTCGAGTTTTTATACAAAATTATGTTTTTAGGTCCCTGGTTTCTTTCAAAAACACCCCTGCAAGCCTAAAACCTTTACCAGCAAGCCCCTAGAGCCCGTTTTAAGCGTAGTTTCTCCCGTTTAAACTCCGATTTGAGTGATTTTCCGCTCCATGTGTTCGTAGAGAAGCGTAGAATAGCTCTAAAGCCTTCTTTTCATCTTTTGTTTATGTTTGGTGTACTGTTATAATTAAATATCTTGTTTGCATGTATGTGTGGCTGCTTGTGTGGTGATCGATGTGAGTAGTTGCCGAGCCGTTCGAGTTCGTCGACGATCCCGTTCCCGAAGAGCAGGTCAGCAGCAGTTCTTTGAGGAAGGCAAGTATAAGACGGACCATTCCTGTTACCTATACACCGATTAATCACATAAATCATATGCATGTGTCTAATATTGTTAGCCATTAAGGATGTTCCTAGTCTTTACCTTATTCCTTGTTCCAGGGTTTCATGCATTATGGTTAGACTATGCTACGCGCTGCAACCAACATTTATTTTTAAATGTCAATATTGAATTAATGGTTCACTTCAATGATGGTTAAAAGATGCTTTTTTAGCAACATGGTTCGGGAACTAGAGCATGTGCTGTGTGCTTTGTTCTAGTGTCTCTATAGGGTTTGATCTAGGGAATTAGAGCATGTGCTTTGTGCTTTGTTCTAAAGTCTCTCCGTAAGGTCCGGTTCTTAAAGCGACAACCCAGGAACCTGTTCGCCGCCGTTGGAACTATAATGGCTCTGGTCTTGGATAATTAACTTGTACGTCTCTAGCTCGCCAGTGGTTACCGAAAGGCGTATGTGGGGTGCATGGGTGAGAGTATAGTTTGATCCATCGAGGATGGTTTTATCCGTTGGCTATGCCCCGTTAGGCAAAGTCCCCGTGATGTAAGCGCCCGATGTACGGCAGCTTCACACGTTGCGATGATTGCGCTCTCGCTCTGGACGCCATTGACCCCCTCACGTTGCGCCCTGAGCGTACGTCAATCTCGATGCCTCGGTTGTGCTGCCTATGTTGAACCAAAACGCTACTGTGCTTGTTAGGGTGTTTTGTGAAAGTCCTCGTAACATAAGTTCTTTTGGATTTATGTGACCGGCGGGTAAAGGGCGAAACCTCTGCAGAGTGTTGATCTATCATGATAGCCGTGCTCACGGACACGAGCGGCCTGGATCCTTTTTGATTAGAAGATGATATTAGTGGTTGATGTTGGTTGGTTCTATAATACTTATACCATTTTAATGTTTATACTTGGATTCTACTCATTGGTAGTAATTTGGATGATAATAAATGAAACAACTAAAAGTGCTACTGCAGTTCAACCGTGTCCAGCCTTTTGTCCTGCATAACCCATGTATACTTGTTAAGTAAGATGGTTTAACTTACACTTGCAACTATTCAACAAAATCCCGGATGGGTAACAGATGGAGCATTGAATGATCAGTCGCTTGCTGAGTTTCCGGAGGATCTGCCGTACTTCTAAGCTGTGTTCAACCAGTCGGTGTCCCTGTGGACGTGAGGCTCTACTAGCTAAGAAGTTAATAATATTAGTCTTCCGCTTGTTATCTATTTAAGACTATGTCTTGTGTTAAACTCTGAATATAAACTATTTTATTCGAGCATTGTGTTCTCTGAGATTCAATATTTTAATCTATATGGTTCTGTGACATCTGGGCACACATAGGAAGCATTCGGATTTCTTGAAATCTGGGTGTTACACCTATAAACTCTTTTAGCCTTTTACTAGCACTGCTTAGTTAGGGCTTGTTGAGTTTTCGGTTGCATCGGTTGCGTCGAGTTGCTGGTCTTAGCGTCTAGTCGTTTAGACTTTCGAGTTCTTGTCACTTTGTGTCACAATTGCAGATTAGGGTTTCCCTTGTTTTTTTCCCACAAATCAGTATTGATTTGACATTCCATTGTTTCTCCATCTACCATAACCCTAACCACGTGATTTGGGGGTTCCGCCCACGTTTCATCTTTCCATCTATAAAAAGGAAACAAAACAAGTTCGAAATAGAATTCGAATCGAATCCCAGTTTCAACCCGAAGAGAAAAACACATATTCCTTGTTCCGAAGTCCAAATAGGGTGTTTAAATACAATCTGGAAACCTTAGCTTGTGCATTTTCCAACAGATCCATCGTGGTCCAATTTCGTTCTGAGCTCGTCGCAATCGCTCAAGAGATTTGCGAGTCTGCTGGGTTTTGTAAAAACAACCAGCCAGTTGTTTGATCTTGCTGGCTGCATTTTTGCTACTTCAAAAAAAGAAAAGAAAGAAAGAAAGAAGCACGCAAGAAAGAATAAATAAAAGAAAGAGAAGAAAGAAGAGTTTCTTTTGGTGCTATTCCTCTGCCTTGTGATCTATCTTTGCTGCAGTTCAGTGACTTCGTTTGTGTCTAGGCTCGGTCTCTAGCACGTTCTAGCCTAGGATCAGCACAGTACCACCGGTGAACGATTATTGGCTTGCCTTTGTAACAAACGTGGTGCTAGTACTTCCTTTGTCTCAGCCCACTATAGCTCCACATTTCGACTACAGCGTTGCAGGGTCTGTTGCCTTCGGCACCGATACACTTCGCTCCACGGTTGCAGACTTGTCGGTTGCGGTACCCTCTGTTTCGCAGCACGGTAAGAACTGGTAAGGGCTTGATACAGGTTTGAGAGTGTGTGCCTTGTAGTAGCTACATCCCAGTAGTTGTAGGGCTTTATCCTTCGCCTGTTTTCTTGTTCTTGTTGTTTTCTTAATCATGACAGGAACAGATGATGACGGGGATTCGGGGAGCTTGCAACAATGACCTCGCACCAAGAGTTTCATCAGCCATTTCAAGAAACAGGTATTGCTGTACACAGAAGGTGTTGATAAAGATTGCAGGTGACCAATGACAAGCTTGGGCAATTGGAGAATGCCCAAATCGCCACCAACACCAAGCTTGCGTGGTTGGAGACGACTGTCGCTCGTGTTGACAAGAGCCTTGCTGCTATTTTGCGGCGTTTCGATGCGCTGCATTATGGAAAGACCCCCAGTGTAAATGATGATAACAGTAAAAAAGATGATGGGCGTGATAAGGGCAGCAAGCAAGACGATGGCCGCATCGAGGATTGGGAGGATTCTTTGCTGATACCGAACAGGAAGAACAAGGACACTACCGGACGCCGACGACTACGCACAAATCGCCGAGGTATGGATGGTGGCCGACGCTGTTGAGGTACATACCAATGATGATGCTTTCGGCAAAGTTAAATTTAAGATTCCTCCTTTTGCTGGTACATATGATCCTGATACATACATTACTTGGGAGATTGCTGTTGATCAAAAGTTACATGCCATGAGTTTCCTGAGCATACACGTGTTAGGGCTGCTACTAGTGAGTTCACTGATTTTGCTTCTGTTTGGTGGCTGAATACAGTAAGAAACATCCTAATAACATGCCACAAACTTGGGATGCATTGAAACGGGTCATGCGGGCTAGATTTGTTCCTTCTTACTATTCACGTAATCTGTTAAATAAGTTGCAGCTTTTGAGACAGGGTAGTAAGAGTGTAGAGGATATTATCAGGAATTGCAAATGGGCATGCTACGTTGTCAAATAGAGGAGGATGAGTAACCTGCTATGGCTAGGTTTTATGGCGGGTTGAATAGAGAAATTTTAGGACATCCTTTCTTACAAAGAATATAATAACATCACCCGTTTGTTTCATCTTGCTTGTAAAGCTGAACGGGAAGTGCAGGACGACACCCTCGCCATGAAGGCTAACATTCTACAGGACGATCTACATCATGGCAGCCACCGCAATCCTCCACCGACACCGAGCCGTTCTGCACTGCCTCCACCACCTCCTCTCAGCGACAGAACACGTGGACAATCCACAATTCAGCAGCCAAGTCTAGAGGCGAAGCCAGCTGCTAGTGCTTCCTCGGTAGCATCCACGGGAAGGACGCGAGATGTGCAGTGTCATCGCTGCAAGGGCTATGGGCACGTGCAGCTGGAATGCTCCAGCAAGCGAGTTTTTGGTGATCAAGATGATGGTGGGTACTCTTCTGCTAGTGATTCTGATGACGGTACACTTGCTTGTTGGCTGCTAACAATGCAGGTAATGACGACCTACCGGACGAGAGCCAATTGGGGCAGATGATGCGGACCATTATGAGAGCCTTATTGTGCAGCGTGTCCTTAGTACACAAATGGAGAAGGCCGAGCAGAACAGCGACATACATTGTTTCAACAAAGTGTGTCATTAAGGAGCGATCTTGTCGTATGATCATTGATGGAGGCAGCCTGCACAACTTGGCTATCAGCGAAATGGTGGAGAACTTGACCTTACCACCAAACCACACCCACATCCATATACATTCGATGGCTGAACAACACTGGTAAGGTAAAGGTAATCGACTGGTGCAAATTAATTTTGCTATTGGGTCATATCATGATGTTGTTATGTGCAATGTTGTGCCCATGGAAGCTTGTAATATTCTGCTTGGTAGGCCCTGACAATTTGATACTGATTCTATGCATCATGGTAGATCAAATAAGTATTCTTTGCTGCACCATGATAAGAAAATTGTGTTGCTACCCAATGTCTCCTGAGGCTATTTTGCGTGATGATGTTGCTAAAGCTGCAAAAGCTCAAATTGATGGCCCTAAACGTGATAAAACTGTTGTTGCTGCTGCTAACAAAATGAGATAAGATTGAAGGGACAATGCTTGCTTGCTACTAAATCTGATATTAATGAGTTGATTGCCTCGATTTCGGTTGCATATGCTTTGGTGTGCAGGGATGCGTTACTTTTAGTTCATGATGTGCAATATTCTTTGCCTCCTGTTGTTGCTAACATTTTGCAGGATATTCGGATGTTTTCCCAAGTGAGATTCCAGCGGGGCTGCCACCAATTCGCGGGATTGAGCACCAAATTGATCTAATTCCTGGTGCATCGTTGCCTAACCGCGCGCCGTATCGAACCAATCCAGAAGAAACAAAGGAGATTCAGCGCCAAGTGCAAGAGCTACTCGACAAAGGTTACGTACGTGAGTCCCTTAGTCCTTGCGCTGTTCCAGTTATTTTAGTGCCTAAGAAAGATGGAACATGGCGTATGTGTGTTGATTGTCGAGCTATCAATAATATCACCATTCGATATCGTCACCCTATTCCACGTTTAGATGATATGCTTGATGAGTTAAGTGGTGCTGTTGTGTTTTCCAAGATTGATCTGCGTAGTGGGTACCATCAAATTCGTATGAAATTGGGAGATGAATGGAAAACTGCTTTCAAAACTAAGTTCGGTTTGTATGAGTGGTTAGTCATGCCTTTTGGGTTAACTAACGCACCTAGCACTTTCATGAGATTAATGAACGAGGTTCTGCGTGCATTCATTGGGAAATTCGTTGTGGTATATTTTGATGATATATTGATTTACAGCAAATCCATGGATGAACATCATGATCATTTACGTGCTGTTTTAATGCTTTACGGGATGCACGTTTGTTTGGTAACCTTGAGGAGTGAACCTTTTGCACAGATCTAGTGTCTTTTCTTGGTTATGTTGTGACTCCACAGGGAGTTGAAGTTGATCAAGCCAAGGTGGACGCTATTCAAGGATCGCCTGTGCCAACGACACTCACCTAAGTGCGAAGCTTTCTAGGACTCGCAGGGTTCTATCGCCGATTTGTGAAGGATTTCAGCACCATTGCAGCACCACTGAACGCGCTTACGAAGAAGGGGGTGCCTTTTTCATGGGGCACCACACAAGAGAATGCTTTTGTCATGTTGAAAGATAAGTTGACACATGCACCTCTCCTCCAACTTCCTGATTTTAATAAGACTTTTGAGCTTGAATGTGATGCGAGTGGAATTGGTTTGGGTGGTGTTTTGTTGCAAGAAGGCAAACTGTTGCATATTTTAGTGAAAAATTAAGCGGGCCTGTTCTGAATTATTCCACTTATGACAAAGAATTGTATGCTCTTGTTCGCACTTTGGAAACTTGGCAGCATTATTTGTGGCCCAAAGAGTTTGTTATTCATTCTGATCATGAATCTTTGAAGCATATTCGTAGTCAAGGAAAACTTAATCGTAGACATGCTAAGTGGGTTGAATTTATTGAATCTTTTCCTTATGTTATTAAGCACAAGAAAGGGAAAGAAAATGTGATTGCTGATGCCTTGTCTAGGCGATATACATTGTTGAATCAACTTGATTACAAGATATTTGGATTAGAAACGATTAAAGACCAATATGTTAATGATCCTGATTTTGAAGATGTGTTGATCCATTGTAAAGATGGGAAAGCATGGAACAAGTTCATCGTTAGTGATGGGTTTGTGTTTTAGAGCTAACAAGCTATGCATTCCAGCTAGCTCCGTTCGTTTGTTGTTGTTGCAGAAAGCGCATGGAGGTGGCTTGATGGGACACTTTGGAGTGAAAAAGACGGAGGACATACTTGCTGGTCATTTCTTTGGCCAAAGATGAGAAGGGACGTGGAGAGTTTGTTGCTCGATGCACTACATGTCAGAAGGCTAAGTCACGGTTAAATCCACACGGTTTGTACTTGCCTCTTCCTGTTCCAAATGCTCCTTGGGAGGATATTTCTCTGGATTTTGTGTTGGGATTACCTCGGACTAGGAAGGGTCGTGATAGTGTGTTTGTGGTTGTTGATAGATTTTCTAAAATGGCACACTTCATTCCATGTCACAAAACTGATGATGCGTCACATATTGCTGATTTATTCTTTAGAGAAGTTGTTCGTTTGCATGGTGTGCCCAATACCATTGTTTCTGATCGTGATGTTAAGTTCCTTAGTTACTTTGGAAGACTTTGTGGGCTAAATTGGGGACTAAGCTTTATTTTCTACTACATGTCATCCCCAAACTGATGGTCAAACTGAAGTTGAGATCTTGTCTACTATGTTGAGGGCTGTTTAAAGAAAAACATTAAGATGTTGGAAGAATGTTTGCCTCATATCGAATTTGCTTACAACCGTTCGCTGCATTCAACTACAAAGATGTGCCCTTTTCATATTGTATATGGTTTTGTGGCCTCGTGCTCCTATTGACTTAATGCCTTTGCCATCTTCAGAAACTGAATTTTGATGCTACTACTCGTGCTGAATTGATGTTGAAACTGCATGAAACAACTAAAGGAAACATAGAGCGCATGAATGCTAAGTACAAGTTTGCTGGTGATAAAGGTAGAAAGGAATTGAAATTTGAACCTGGTGATTTAGTTTGGTTGCATTTGAGAAAAGAGCGATTTCCTGAATTGCGTAAATCTAAGTTATTGCCTCGGGCTGATGGACAATTTAAAGTGCTCGAAAGAATTAATGACAATGCATACAAACTAGATCTACCTGCAGATTTTGGGGTTAGTCCCACATTTAACATTGCAGATTTGAGGCCATATTTGGGAGAAGTTGATGAGCTTGAGTCGAGGACGACTCAAATGCAAGAAGGGGAGGATGATGAGGACATCCCCACCAACGATACAACCACGTTAGTGACGCCTCCGCTTACTATCGCTGGTCCAATTACTCGTGCTCGTGCCCGACAACTTAAACATCAAGTGAGATCCCTTCTTTGTTCAGATAAATCATATTTAGATTGTGGAGACACGTGCACTCTTCTTTTGATTAGGAATCATGGAGAAGAGCGAACGGGAAAGGGAATCGCGCACGCTGGATTTGGGCTGCAGCAGAACACCAACTTGTGACGCACGCCACGGATGCATACGGAGTCGGATTCGGACGTTCAAGTACTTCATGGAACGGGCTTGGAGTCTAGTTTCACATGGATTCGGAATTATGACAATATCTGTTCTGAGGTGTCCGCAATCGTCAAATCTTGACCACATGTCAATCTGCCCAGGGTGCTGCGCCACCTCATTTGGCCCAATGGGCTGTGTATCCAAGTGGGGCCCATTAGGGGCCGTGTACTAGGATTGGAGCACGACCCCAGCCCCCTGTGGTCAACTTCCCCCTGTCATATCCTCCTAGCCGCCATCAAGAACACTCTGGTTTTGTTTAGATCAAGTTTAGCCTTCGCTACTTGCCTTCAAGCGCGTGTGCTGATCCAGCCACCCGTCTTGTTGTATTCGGAACCCCATCTTCAGATTGATATCGTGATTGTGTTTGAAACTTTTCATTCAGATCTCGTAATTTGAGTACTTGTATACTTGTTCTTGCTAGTTCTTCGATTGCAGGAACGGGTGCCCTAGTGGCCGGGTGACGCGCTCCACAAGATCGCGGCAGCCATTGGAGGCGGTGTATCGGTTGCTAAGGCGCAGCCCCGGAAGGCTGTAGTCGGGCCATGACCGTCGCCACCATTATGCAATCGAGTTATCTTCCACCTCTCATCGAAAGATCGGGCGTCAAACCCTAGCGGGTTCACATCAGTTGGTAATCAGAGCAAGGTTCTTCGGTGAGAGATTCCACTTTCTCGGTGTTTTTAATTTCCTATAATCCAGAAAAAGCAAAAAAAATAGTAGAATTTTTTCCCCCCACTGCACCCTATAGACTCTTTTCAGCCTTTTACTAGCACTGCTTAGTTAGGGCTTGTTGAGTTTTCGGTTGCATCGGTTGCGTCGAGTTGCTGGTCTTAGCGTCTAGTCGTTTAGAGTTTCGAGTTCTTGTCACGTTTGTGTCACAATTGCAGATTAGGGTTTCCTTGTTTTTTCCCACAAATCAGAATTGATTTTGACATTCCATTGTTTCTCTTGCTACCATAACCCTAACCACGTGATTTGGGGGTTCAGCCACGTTCATCTTTCCATCTATAAAAGGAAACCTCACAAGTTCGAAAAAGAATTCGATTCGGAATCCAGTTTCAACCCGAAGAGAAAAACACCATATTTCCTTGTTCCGAAGTCCAAATAGGGTGTTTAAATACAATCTGGAAACCTTAGCTTGTGCACTTTCCAACAGATCCAATCGTGGTCCCAATTTCGTTCTGAGCTCGTCGCAATCGCCCAAGAGATTGCGAGTTTGCTGGGTTTGTAAAAACAACCAGCCAGTTGTTTGATCTTGCTGCTGCATTTTTGCTACTTCAAAAAAAAGAAAAGAAAGAAAGAAAGAAAGCACGCAAGAAAGAAAATAATAAAAGAAAGAGAAAAAAGAAGAGGTTTTCTTTTGGTGCTATTCCTCTCCTTGTGATCTATCTTTGCTGCAGTTCAGTGACTTCGTTTGTGTGTAGGCTCGCGTCTCTAGCACGTTCTAGCCTAGGATCAGCACCAGTACCACCGGTGGACGATTATTGAGCTTGCCTTTGTAACTAACGTGGTGCTAGTACTTCCTTGTCTCAGCCCACCTATAGCTCCACATATCGACTACAGCGTTACAGGGTCTGTTGCTTCGGCACCGATACACTTCGCTCCACGGTTGCAGACTTGTTGGTTGCCGTACCCTCCTGTTTCGCAGCACGGTAAGAAGTGGTAAGGGCTTGATACAGGTTGAGAGTGTGTGCCTTGTAGTAGCTACATCCAGTAGTTGTAGGGCTTCTATTCCTTCACCTGTTTCTTGTCTTGTTGTTTTCTTAATCATGACAAGGAACAGATGATGACGGGATTCGGGGAGCTTGCTACAATCACCTCGCACCAAGAATTTCATCAGCCATTTCAAGAAACAAGTATTGCTGTACACAGAAGGTGTTGATACAGATTTGCAGGTGACCAATGACAAGCTTGGGCAATTGGAGAATGCCCCAAATCGCCACCAAACACCAAGCTTGCGGGGTTGGAGACGACGGTCGCTCGTGTTGACAAGAGCCTTGCTGCTATTTTGCGGCGTTTCGATGCGCTGCATTATGGTAAGACCCCCAGTGTACATGATGATAACAGTAAAAAAGATAATGAGCGTGATAAGGGCAGCAAGCAAGACGATGGCCGCATCGAGGATTGGGAGGATTCTTTTGCTGATACCGAACAGTAAGAACAAGACACTACCGGACGCCGACGACTACGCACAAATCGCCGAGGTATGGGTGGTGGCCGACGCCGTGAGGTACATAGCAATGATGATGCTTTCAGCAAAGTTAAATTTAAGATTCCTCCTTTTGCTGGTACATATGATCCTGATACATACATTACTTGGGAGATTGCTGTTGATCAAAAGTTTACATGCCATGAGTTTCCTGTGCATACACGTGTTAGGGCTGCTACTAGTGAGTTCACTGATTTTGCTTCTGTTTGGTGGCTAGAATACAGTAAGAAACATCCTAATAACATGCCACAACTTGGGATGCATTGAAACGGGTCATGTGGGCTAGATTTGTTCCTTCTTACTATTCACGTAATCTGTTGAATAAGTTGCAGCTTTTGAGACAGGGTAGTAAGAGTGTAGAGGAATATTATCAGGAATTGCAAATGGGCATGCTACGTTGTCAAATAGAGGAAGATGAGGAACCTGCTATGGCTAGGTTTTATGGCGGGTTGAATAGAGAAATTCAGGACATCCTTTCTTACAAAGAATATAATAACATCACCCGTTTTGTTTCATCTTGCTTGTAAAGCTGAACGGGAAGTGCAGGGGACGACACCTCGCCATGAAGGCTAACATTTCTGTAGGACGATCTACATCATGGCAGCCATGCAATCCTCCACCGACACCGAGCCGTTCTGCACCGCCTCCACCACCTCCTCTCAGCGACAGAACACGTGGACAATGTAACACCCCTGGTGTTTAAAGCGTATAAGTAAGAGTGATTAACAAACTAAGGAACTATAAACCCTGAAACTAAATCACTAGTAGGAATGAGAATTAGACATGAGGATTGTTAAGTTTGTACTCGTGCTTTGGTTCTTGAAATTTGAACCCAACAAAAACTTTTCTAGTACAATCTAAACATCTTCTCTTACAAGTTGCACGACAAAACTCTAAATACATACTCTCGAGACGACGCATAAAAATTTCCTAAAAAGAAATCAGGATTTAACGGCAAATTAAGAAATGCTTCTATGCCCTAAAGGTCTTAAAGGACTAATGGCTCATGTGAAGTCAACACATGAAATAATTCCAACTAACGATATTAATGACCTTCAGAAGGCAAGGTTCTAATTTAAAAATTTTAAATAAGAGTTGTGCACATCACAAACGTCTGATCAATATGAAAGGGTTGGGAAAGTATGTTCTAATTATAAAACCAAACCACTTTCTCAAATGAAAGTTGTGTATCTAAAAATGTCATTTGCAACCTTGGTGAGTTATGTATAACTCAGATGCTTAATCTACCAAACATAGGAAATCAAGTTTGAAAGACCAACTTAAACATGGGATGAAAAACACACGGTCACACACCCTTTTTAAAGGAGCTCACCTTGGGCTATAAATAGAATAATATTTAGAGTGCTCCTGATGTTCTTTAGTAAAGTAATTGTTAATGATTTAATGTTAGGGTTAAACACTTGGACTAATAAAGCTTGTAGATCTAATCATGGCCTACATGTGGCAATCTTAAGGTTTTAATAATAAAATGAGATTTTGTTCACAATATGAGCTTTCATAAAATACAAAGGATGTAAATTAATTAATATTTAATATATGTCAAGTAGTTAACGACATAATTAAAAGTTGAGCATATAAAATAAATAAGCTTTTAACCTCCATGTATGTGTCCATGTTTTAACTTTAAGTTAAAATAAGATTTTTACTCTCAAAATAAAAGGAGGTAGGACTTTAAATTGAAAACTCTCTTTGAGCATTATACCTCTGATGTTTAGTGACACTATTGAAGGGTCTAAGAAAGGAGGGAGAGGTTACAAAATAATTAATAAAAAGGAAGATAAGGCAAAACAATGGGGTTAGAATTCAGAAATTGACCAAAAATTCAGACTGAAATTCAAAAACAAAGGTCTGGTGACACCCAACAGAAATCTCAAGATTTTGGTACTGAACTTAAAAATCTCCGACAATAAGAGTTGCTGTCATCACAGATACAGCCCTTCATAACAAGTCTCGCCACGGCGTTCGCTCCGCTTGTTGACCCTCGAACCAGCATGACCATCACGATCGAGCTTACCCAGTATGTCCGTCACGATCGAGGCCTACCCAGTATGTCCGTCACGATCGAGCCTAGCCAATATTGTCCCTGATGATCGAGCCTAGCCAGTATGTCCGTGACGATCGAGCCTAGCAAGTATGTCCGTGACGATCGAGCCTAGCCAGTATTGTCCGTGACGATCGAGCCTAGCTAGTAGTTTCAGTCACGAATCGAGGCCGCACGATAGGACCCTCGAGGCCCCGCAGTCCGTCACGATTCGAGGCCGCACGTTAGCACGCTCGAGGCTCCGCAGCCAAGCTCGAGGGGGCACTTACCCTCGAGCGACGTTCCGTCACGCTCGAGGCTCCGCAGCCAAGCTCGAGGGGGCACTTACCCTCGAGCGACGTTCCGTCACGCTCGAGGCTTCATAGCCAAGCTCGAGGGGGCACTTACCCTCGAGCGACGTTCCGTCACGCTCGAGGCTTCGCAGCCAAGCTCGAGGGGGCACTTACCCTCGAGCGACGTTCCGTCACGCTCGAGGCTTCGTAGCCAAGCTCGAGGGGGCACTCACCCTCGAGCGGCGTTTCCGACCGTTCGAGGCTCGGCAAGCTCGAGCTTGCGGTTCAAGCTCGAAGCGCCGTAGCGACTGTCGAAGTGCCTGGTCCAAGCTCGAAAGTTGTGTCCCACACCTCAAACTCCAACTTTTAATTTTACACGTTTCGAAGTTCAGCTCAAATTTTTGGAGAAAGTTCAAAAGGGGCAAAGGAACTCCACGGGGCTGCCAGCTCGCCCCTGGCGCGCTCTGCTCCGGCCGGAGTCCGGCCGCCACGTGGCCGGCGTGTGGCGGAGACCGCGTCGGGTCGGCCGAGCCATGGCGGCAGCTAGCTCTTGTCCTTATGCGTTTGTCCAAGCCTTCCGTACCGTCACGTCGCGGGCGACGGCGCACTGCTGCCTCGCGCCGCGGAGCGCCATCATACGGTCGCGCGCCGCCGTGGCCGCACGCGCGCTCGCGCCGCGCCGAGCGCACTGCAGGCGGTAGAGTCCGTTCGCGTCGCGCCAAAGCCTCTGCTGAGGATCTCCACTTCATCACGCGATGATCTTTGACGCCCAACCGCGCGTGTGCGCTCTGTTCGAGATCGCCGCGCCATCAATGGCGACCGCGACAGCCACCCGCGCGCTCGCACGCTCCCGAGGCAACACTGTGCCACTCTTGCGTGCTCAATCACTCCACCAAGCACTCACACCCCTCCTCTCACTCGCTCACTTGGCCATTTCCACTTCCCCGCGCTCGCTCGGTCTTCTTCTTCCTCGCGCCGTGCGAACCGAGCCGAGCTTCTCCGAGAAATTCGCCTCCCACACTTCACCATTCCCAAATTCGTCCCGCACGAAGCTAGCCCTCTACTCCAGCTCCATTTCCCCCCTTTTTCCCCAAGCTATTGTCCCTTCTCCGGCGAGAATTCGTGATTTCCCCCAAATCGCGATTTTCGGCCACCGGAGCACCCGCACGTCGAGCCCCTACTCCGAGCCGTCCCCGAGGTCAACCGAGCACGCCTTTGGCTTCCTCGAGCTCCACTGGTGCTCTAGGACCCCTCGAACCTCGGCGAACGACCCCGAGCTCACCGGCGTAGAAGCCGTGGCGGCCGCGCCGCCACCACCTCGTCGCCGGCGAAACTCCGACCATCCCCGGCCTCCAAACCGTCCCCAAACGACTCGTGGTGAGCCCAGGAAGCTTTTCCCCCACTTCCCCGAGCCTAATTCGCCGCCGTTTGGCCGGCGCAACTCCGGCGAGAGCCGAGGGCCTTTCTTCATCGTCTTCGTTTGTCTAGGGGTCTCTGTGCAAAAGTCCAGGGACTCGTTCGCGAAGTTTTGAAAGTTCTAGGGTTCCCTGCGAAAATAGATTCTTAAAACTAGATTTGTTTTTTCCCGAATCTTGTAAAATCCATTAAAAATCGTACAAAAATCAGAAAAATGCACAAAAATACTCTCTGGATTCGTGAGAGTCTAAACTACAATCTCTATTAGACATGTTTATACTTTTGATGAACTGTTTTTGAGCTAAAATTCAAACTATGAAAATGGAAAGTAGTGCACCATTTCAAATCCAGAGCCCCGCTAGGGTTGAGCTTTGGATATGTTGTGTGTAGTGACTTTGGACAGCTTGTGTCCAAAGGGGACCTAAAAATATGAACTGTAGCTCCAGTTATAAATTAAAATGTGTTTTCTGTCTTTTTGCAGTGCAGAAATCTTTAAAAATAATCTGTGCAGTGAAAAATCACCATTTTGCTCCAGAGGACTAAAAACTTGTTAGCACACCTGCGAAAAATGAAAAACTTAATTTTTGCTCTGTTTAGGATAGCAAATAAATAAATATGTGTTTTTGGTTAGAAATTTATTGAGGACTACCCAAGGGTTATTTTGAGCCACCACTTGGCCAGAGCCCTCCTCATGCTATTGCCTAGCTTTGGTAGGAAAATCTCCTGAACTAGATGAAGTTTCGATTTTGTATGATTTAAATTCGATTCTGCTAGCAGCCGTTTGATATATTTTTAATAAATTATGTGTAGCTCAGAATTAGCTAAATTTTGGAGTGAGCTTAGCTCTTATACTCCAGTAGCTGTCATAAAGTTTATAGATAAAAATGATGAACAGAATTGGAGAAACAAAAATGAGAAGTAATCCAGGTGGAAATCGATTTATATAAAAAGATAAAACCTTTTGGTTAATTAGTTAGAATAAAATGGATGGAATCTGAAATTCCAGAACAGCCACCCTAAGTTATGCATCTCATGTAGAAGGCGCCATCCCGGACGGCAACTACCACCTCATTCCCGCAGACGAGGAAGAAGTCCCGGAGGAAGGTGCCGGTGCAGGATCGACCAACCCGGAGGCTAACCCCCAGTTCGAGCAAGAAGGCTAGCCCCGGAGCATAACCTAACTTTACCAAATTATGCACTTTGAATTCTCTATGTTTGTGCATTTACGTTCAAGGAGTTGATTGAATACCTTAGCTGCACATTTCCTAGTACCTATGACTTGCAATACTAGTATGAAAGGATCGATAGGGCATTGCTTTAGGTCCGTTACAAGTCGAGTGATTTCCTGTCACTCGCGAGACATAGGAATTGCTTGTCTTTACTTATGTTGGAATCATAAGGATTGACGGGCGGGATGATAGATGTAGATCTCCCGTCCGTGTATGATAATTGATTAAGGTCGAAATGTGTGGAAAGAGCTGTCAAGTTTTTGAACGTACCACATGCATGCCGATGTATGGGGATCGGTAAGCCCGGTACCAGATTGAAGCAGCTAGGGCCGATAGCCATCTCTCCTTGGAAACTTTGTTTTCCCCTGCCGTACACTTGTGGATATATGCGTGAGACTGTGAGTGAAGCAGTAAACCTTTATCCTAAGGAAGTGGACCCGGTTCCGAATTGTGGATCGATGGGAAAGGTTGGGAAATGCTTGTACCTTTTATAGCAAGCATAGTATCCGTGTATGTTGGGTTTCCCCTGGCCAGGTAGCAAAATTCGGTTCGAACTGTCCGCTTCTCGCGGTTAATGAGACTGCTTGACCGCCTGGCTACATTGAGTAACAAGTGAAACTTTGAGATCGATAAACTTGTTGTATGAATTAATTTGTGTTGCACCACTTGTATGCTTAGAGAGGATGCTAATCTAGAATGGTTAAATGTACTAGAATATGATGCTAAAACTTGAAAGCAAGGATCTACCTTTAGTTGCTTTTTGGCAAACAAACCCACCAGCCAAAAGCCTCTCATTGTCTAGATGTCGGTGATATAGATTTCACCCGACGGGTAAGCCTTGCTGAGTATTAGTATACTCAGCCTTGCTTGTGGCAATGATTTACAGGTACACCTTTGGATGTCGATGCTTTGTCTTGGCCTACCCAGGTTCCACCTGGCTGGCACATCGAATGGGTTCCGTTCTCTGCCGAGGATCAGGAGGAGTAGCACCGTGGCAGGCTTCAGCATGGTGTTATTTGTATCGTCGTTAGTTTATTTACTTCCGCTGCAATGAACTATTTTATTTCCGCTGCAAGACTTTGATACTCTGATTTCATTTCAAACTTGGTTTGTAATAACTTGTGATACCTATTTGTGTAAGTTAATTTGTGGAATGTTGTAATCTCTGGAACTCACCTTCGTGTGGGCGTGCTGTTGTTTCGATCGAGAAAAGAACGTGGTTAATCGGGTTTAATCCGACGGCGCTCCAGCTTATTCCGGATTAAGTGCCTGACTACTCGGTTAGTGGTCCCGGGGTACTTAACTTGGAATAATTTCGGAGTGGTCCGCCACAGACAATCCACAAATTCAGCAGCCAAGTCTAGAGCGAAGCCAGCTGCTAGTGCTTCCTCGGTAGCATCCACGGGAAGGACGCGAGATGTGCAGTGTCATCACTGCAAGGGCTATGGGCACGTGCAGCGTGAATGCTCCAGCAAGCGAGTTTTGGTGATCAAAGATGATGGTGGGTACTCTTCTGCTAGTGATTTTGATGACGATACACTTGCTTTGTTGGCTGCTAACAATGCAGGTAATGATGACCTACCAGAAGAGCAAATTGGGGAAGATGATGCGGACCATTATGAGAGCCTTATTGTGCAGCGTGTCCTTAGTACACAAATGGAGAAGGCCGAGCAGAACCAGCGACATACATTGTTTCAAACAAAGTGTGTCATTAAGGAGCGATCTTGTCGTATGATCATTGATGGAGGCAGCTGCAACAACTTGGCTAGCAGCGAAATGGTGGAGAAACTTGACCTTACCACCAAACCACACCCACATCCATATTACATTCGATGGCTGAACAACACTGGGAAGGTAAAGGTAAATCGACTGGTGCGAATTAATTTTGCTATTGGGTCATATCATGATGTTGTTGAGTGCAATGTTGTGCCCATGGAAGCTTGTAATATTCTGCTTGGTAGGCCCTGGCAATTTGATACTGATTCTATGCATCATGGTAGATCAAATAAGTATTCTTTGCTGCACCATGATAAGAAAATTGTGTTGCTACCCATGTCTCCTGAGGCTATTTTGCATGATGATGTTGCTAAAACTGCAAAAGCTCAAATTGATGGTGTTTGCCTCATATTGAATTTGCTTACAACCGTTCGCTGCATTCAACTACAAAGTTGTGCCATTTTCAGATTGTATATGGTTTTGTGCCTCGTGCTCCTATTGACTTAATGCCTTTGCCATCTTCTGAGAAACTGAATTTTGATGCTACTACTCGTGCTGAATTGATGTTGAAACTGCATGAAACAACTAAAGGAAACATAGAGCGCATGAATGATAAGTACAAGTTTGCTGGTGATAAAGGTAGAAAGGAATTGAAATTTGAACCTGGTGATTTAGTTTGGTTGCATTTGAGAAAAGAGCGATTTCCTAAATTGCGTAAATCTAAGTTATTGCCTCGGGCTGATGGACCATTTAAAGTGCTCGAAAGAATTAATGACAATGCATACAAACTAGATCTATCTGCAGATTTTGGGATTAGTACCACATTTAACATTGCAGATTTGAGGCCATATTTGGGAGAAGTTGATGAGCTTGAGTCGAGGACGACTCAGATGCAAGAAGGGGAGGATGATGAGGACATCCCCACCAACAATACAACCACGTCAGTGACGCCTCCGCTTACTATCGCTGGTCCAATTACTCGTGCTCGTGCCCGACAACTTAAACATCAAGTGAGTTCCCTTCTTTGCTCAGATAAATCATATTTAGATTGTGGAGACACGTGCACTCTTCTTTTGATTAGGAATCATGGAGAAGAGCGAACGGGAAAGGGAATCGCGCACGCTGGATTTGGGCTGCAGCAGAACACCAACTTGTGACGCACGCCACGGATGCATACGGAGTCGGATTCGGACGTTCAAGTACTCCATGGAACGGGCTTGGAGTCTAGTTTCACATGGATTCGGAATTATGACGATATCGGTTTTGAGTCGTCCGCAATCGTCAAATCTTTGACCACATGTCAATCTACCCAGGGTGCTGCGCCACCTCATTTGGCCCAATGGGCTGTGTATCAAGTGGGGCCCATTAGGGGCCGCGTCCTAGGGTTGGAGCACGACCCTAGTCCCCTGTGGTCGACCTCCCCCTGTCATATACCTCCTAGCCGCCGCCAAGAACACTCGGGTTTTGTTTAGATCAAGTTTAGCCTTCGCTACTTACCTTCAAGCGCGTGTGCTGATCCAGCCATCCGTCTTGTTGTATTCGGAATCCCATCTTCAGATTGATACCGTGATTGTGTTTGAAACTTTTCATTCAGATCTTGTAATTTGAGTACTTGTATACTTGTTCTTGCTAGTTCTTCGATTGCTTGCAGGAACGGGTGCCCTAGTGGCCGGGTGACGCGCTCCACAAGATCGCGGCAGCCATTGGAGGCGGTGTATCGGTTGCTAAGGCGCAGCCCCGGAAGGCTGTAGTCGGGCCGTGAACGTCGCCACCATTATCCAATCAAGTTATCTTCCACCTCTCATCGAAAGATCGGGCGTCAAACCCTAGCGGGTTCACATCACTGGGAACCCTGCGAAAAGGAAGAAGATGAAGATGTGCCCTCGGCTCGTCGGCGGCGTTGCACCGGCCAAACGACGGTGGGAGGAGGTCGGAGAGGTGGGGCAAAAGAACGAGCAGCTCACCACGAGTCGAATGGTGGCGGTTGGGAGGCCGGAGAAGGCTCGGAGGTCATCGGCAACGGAGCAGTGGCGGTGCGGCCGCCGCGGCTTTAACTCCGGCGAGGTCAGCGGCTCTCACCGGGGTTGGAGGGGCTCGTGAGCACCTGTGGGACTTGGCGAAGACGTTGGGATGCTTGGTTGACGTTGGGGATGGCTCGAAGGGGTAGCTCGACGTGGAGGTGCTCCGGCGGCCGGAAATGGGGATTTTGGGGGAAATCCCGATTTCTCGCCGGAGAGTTGAGGGAAGCTCAAGAGAAGTGGGGGAAAAGGAAGCTAAGGAAGTGGTCCAGCTCTGTGTGCGGGGAATTTGGAAATGGTGGAGGGACGGGGGTGAATTTGCTCTGGCGCTCGAGCTCGGTTCTCGTGGCCAAAGGTTCACGCTGTGGGCGTGCGTGCGCGTGCTCGAGCCGTCGGGGTCGCCATGAGTGCGCCTGTGAGCTCGGGCAGCACGCGCGAAGCGGTTGGGCGTCGCGGATCGTGGCGTGAGCGAGGAGAGATACGCCGCAGAGGGGGCCTGGCGCGTAGCGGGAGGGAATCGCCCGCGGGTCAGCTCAGCGTGGCGCGCGCGTGGCTACGGCCGGTGGCCGAGCTCTGCTCGCCATCATGGTGCTCCGCGCGGCGCGAGGCTGCAAGGGCGCTGTAGCGCACGAGGTGATGGAACGGCGAGCCAGACGCCCGCGCGAGGACAAGAGCAAGACACCGCCGCGGCTTGGCCAGCCAGGTGAGGCCGCCGCCGCTCGCAGGCCACGTGGTGGCCGGTCTGCGGCCGGGGCAGGGCGCGCCAGGGCGACTGTCGGGCGCCCCGTGGAGCTCCTCCTTTCACTATTGATTTTCTCCTAAAATTTGAACTGAACATTCAAATGTGCAAAAATAAAAGTTGGAGTTTGAGATGTGGGACAGAAATTTCTTTTTGGGGTGAACCTTAAATTTCAAATTTTTCAAGCTCAAACAGGCCATTTTCAATCAGGCGTTCACCATGGTTTTTCGAGTTTTTGAGGGCCTTAACTGCAAAATTTGAAAAAGTTCCCAACAGTGACTAGGCCTTATTTGGGATGACAAACAACTTTTATTTTTGGAGATTTTTAAGTTTAGTACAAAATTCTTGAGATTCAGTTGGGTGTCAAAAAGGCCTTTTTTTTAATTTAATTTGAATTTTTGATCAAATCTTTGTGTGCTACCACCATGGTTACCCCTTTAATTCTGGTTTGATCGTGTTTTTAGAGTACTAACATCAGGAATGTCACATCAAGCTTGCAAGGCCTGTTGAGATAGGTGTAGTCAACGCACATCCTCCATTCTTTATTACGTTTAGGTACAAGGACTGGGTTCGCCAGTCAATCGGGGTAGTAAACTTCCCTAATAAATCCTGTAGCTAGGAGCATTTTGAGATCTTTCTATTTTGCTTCTGTCCTATCCTGGCCGAACCGACGTAAGCAATCCTTGTCTTTCTCACCCTCTGTTTTAACCCTGTCCCCTCGGTGTATATAAGAGGAGGTAGGGACCCCCTCCATCTGATATCAGATCTCCACATAATACACGAAAACCTCATACAGGACGTAGGGTTTTACTCACCTCAAGGCCCAAATGTAACACCCAGATTTCCAGGAAACCTGAATGGTTCCATATGTGTGCCCAGGATATCCGCAGCACACATATAGATTAGAAATATGGATCACAGAGAACACAATGCTCGAATAAAATAGTTTACATCAGATTTTAATACAAGACAGAGTATTAAACAAAGAACACAGTGGAAGTCTCCATATTATTGAACATTTCTTAACTAAGTAGAGCCTCAACTCCACAGGGACACCTACTGGTTGAACACAACTAGAAGAACGGCAGATCCTTTGGAAACTCAGCAAGCGACTGATCATTCACCTCTCCATCTGTTACCCATTCGGGATTTTGTTGAATAGTTGCAAGTGTAAGTAAACCATCTTACTTAACAAGTATAACATGTGTTATGCAAGAACGAAAGACTTGACATGGTTAAAATGCATTAGCGCTTTTAGTTGTTTCATTTTATTATCATCCAAATTACTACAAATGAGTAGAACTTGATTATAAACCCATTAATAACACTGTATAAGTAATCATTGAATATACCAACTTCAACCTCTAACATCATCTTCTAATAAAAAAGGATCCAGGCTGCTTGTGACCGTGAGCTACAACTATCATGATAGATGTACACTCTGCAGAGGTTTTGCCATTTACCCGCTGGTCACATAAATCCAAAAGAACTTATGCTGCAAGGACTTTCACAAAACACCCTAACAAGCACAGTAGCTGTTTTGGTTCAACATAGGCAGCATAACTCAAGGCATCGAGATTGACGTACGCACAGGGCGTAACATGAGGGGGTCAATGGCATCAAGAGCGAGAGCGCAATCATCGCAACATGTGAAGCTGCTGTACACTGGCGCTTACATCACGGAACTTTGCCTAACGAGACATAGCCAACGGATAAATCTGTCCTAGATGGACCAACCAATACTCTCACCCATGCTCCCCACATACGCCTTTCGGTAACCACTAGTGAGCTAGAGACGTCCAAGATAATTATCCAAGAATAGAGCCATTATAGTTCCAACGGCGGCAAACAAGTTCCTGGGTAGCTGCTTTAAGAACCAGACCTTACAGAGAGACATTAGAACAAAGCACCAAGGACATCCTCTAACTCTCTAGACAACCTTAAAGAGACACTAGAACAAAGCACAAAGCACATGTTCTAGCTCCCAGTACCATGTTGCTAAAAAGCATCTTTTAACCATCATTAAAGTGAACCATTAATTCAATATTTACAATCACATAAATGTTGTTGGCAGCGCATAGCAAATACTAACCATAATCCATAAAACCCGGGTAAATAAGGAATAAGGCAAAGACTAGGAACAACCTTAATGTATAGCAACATTAGACACATACATATGAACATATGATTAAAAGGTGTATAGGTTACAACGATTATCCGTGTTATACTTGCCTTCCTCAATGAACTACTGATGCTGCACCTGCTCCTCGGGAACAGGATTGTCGGTGAACTCGAACGGCTCGTCAACTACTCACATCGATCACCACACAAGCATTCACACATACATGTAAACAAGATATTTGATTAGAACAATACACCTAAACAAATGATGAAATGAAGGCTTTAGAATTACTGTACGCTTTACTATGAATTACTATACACTTAAAACCGGTTCTAGGGGCTTGCTGGTGAAAGTTTTAGGCTTCCAGGGGTGTTTTTGAAAGAAACTGAGGCTTAAAACATAATTCTGTTTAAAAACTCGAGGGCCTATGGGTAAAACTGCAGCTCTGGAGGGCGGCTACTATTTACAAAGCGTAGGGGCTAAACCAAAAGAAAAGGGACTAAACTGCATTTATTTTTGAACAGATCCGGACTACGGGTTGATTTCTAAAAACAGCAGAGGCTCTTTTGCAAAATTGCGACGGCTGACTATAAGTGGTCGGTTTGACCCAGATTGAATCTGATCTGGGCCGTCGAATTCGAATCCAAGGGCTAAGGTTGATTTGGGGCACTGGGTCGCCGGACAGCGGCGGCATCGCTTGATCCCGCGGCGGAGCTTTCACCGGAATTGGGCCAATCCAGGTCTAGGGTGCTCCGTTGTGTGTGATTCAAGGCTCAAGAGAGAGAGAGAGGTAGATGGAAAACCTATCTAGGGGGTTTGCTTTGAGAGTTTGGCCGCGGTGGCGGCTGGTGGCGAGCAAGGCCGTGGGGCAACGGTGGTGGCTCAAGCTCTAGGGTTTGAGCAGCGGCGACGTTGCGGCTTGGGAGCTGGAGTTGCGGAGGGGTTCTAGGGGGGCTATGGCGGTGGCTTAATAGGCCGGGGTAGGCACGCCTTGGTGTGGGGGCCAAGAAGAGCAAGGCGGCGCAGACGCGGACCCAAGTGCAAGCTCGACTCGGGCTTAGTCGGTCGCTGCCGCGCTGGAGGAAGGGGATGACTGGTGGGTCCCACGCGTCAACAGCTGAGAGAGGGGAAGCGGAGGCGCAGCGCTGATGGGCTGGCGCAGCTGTGGGCTAGGCCGTTTGTCTAGATGGGCCGCGCAGTGGAGGAAACTGGCTAGGCTGTGCTGGTTATGAGAGAACAAGAGAGAGAGAAAGGTTTTTCTTTTATTCTTTGTCAAACTGATGTGCACCGGCCTAGGCAGGTAGGAATAAAGCCCACACCTCTCGAGGAAAGGCCCAATCACCCCAAAAGACTAGTCCGATAGGGGAAGGGTGGCTCTCCCTTTTAAGGTGGCTTCTACCTCCCAAGCTAAGCAAGGTGGGATTATTCAGAGGCTCACACGGTCGCCGCCTGACTACAACTGTGCTAGCTGGGCCCTTTTTGTTGCGTCTTTGCCACCAGGTAATAGTGGAGGATGTCCTCATCATTCTCCCCTTCTTAACAAGGGCTCCGCTAAGGGAGGTGGAATAAATTCGGACGTGCATGGCTGCCGCCTACACTGTCGTGCGCCTGGCCAAATGCCGCCTACACTGTTCTGTGCCCTAGCCAAACCGCACTCACTTGGCCACGACATGCCGCCTACACTGTCGTGCGCCTGGCCAAATGCCACCTACAATGTTGTGCGCCTAGCCAAATCATGCCGAGGATGTCCTTATTACAAACACTCATTTGAATCCAAATCAAAATCAAATTCAACAATAAAAAGAAATGCAGCAGCATGAAATGCGCAATAAATGTTTCTATTCCTTATATTTGCTTTTATTTATTCAAAGATTTTATTTTCCTATATTAATTATGAGCACTTGAATATAAAAAGCAATTTATTCTACTAAATTCAAATAAGGCATTTTTAGGGTGTTACAAACCTACCCCCCTTAAGATGAATCTCGTCCTCGAGATTCGGACGTGGATTGGAAGAGATGTGGATATTCTGGCTTGAGATCGTCCTTCCTTTCCCAAGTTGCTTCATCCTTTGAATGACAATTCCATTGAACCTTGCACATACGTATCACTTTGTTACTGGTGACCCTCTAGGACTCCTATAAGATTCTTACTGGATACTCTTCATAAGTAAGGTCCTCCTGCACATTCAGTTCCTCTGGCAGAATCTGTTCCTTAGGCACCCGTAAACACTTCTTCAACTGAGACACATGGAACACATCATGTACTCCTGCCAATTTCTCTGGTAACTCTAGCTGATAAGCCACCTCACCTCTTCATTCCAACACTTTGAAAGGTCCAATGTAACGAGGTGCTAACTTGCCCTTGACATTGAATCTCTTCACACCTCTCATTGGTGACACTTTGAGGTAAACGAAGTCACCAATTTCAAAGTTAAGGTCCCGACGTCTCACATCCGCATAACTCTTCAGGCGTGTCTGAGCTACCCTCAAATTCTGCCTAATTACCTGCACTTGCTATTCTGTCTGTTTCAAGACCTCAGGCCCAAATACCTTACCTTCTCTAGTCTTCCAGAACAACGGTGTCCTGCACTTCCTCCCATACAAAGCCTCGAATGGTGACATCTTGAGACTCTGTTGATAGCTGTTGTTGTACGAGAGCTCTGCGTAGCACAGACTTTCTCCCAATTGTTCCCATATTGTAATGCACATGCCGTCAACATATCTTCCAATATGTAATTTATCCTCTCGGTCCGACCGTCTGTCTGCGGATGTAAGCTGAACTGAAATGAAGCTTCGTATCCATAGACTCATGTAGCTTGCGTCAGAAGTATGATGTAAACTGGCTGCCTCGATCTGACACTATCCTCTTTGGTACCCCATGCAAACATACAATCCGTTCCATGTACAACTCTGCTAGTTTGGCACCGGAGTATGTGGTCTTCACCGGGAATGAAATGAACCACCTTCGTCAACCGGTCACGATAACCCATATAGGGTCGAAACCTCTCTGTGTGCGGGGCAGACCTGTTATGAAGTCCATACCCACTTCTTCCTATTTTGACTCTGGTATTCTGATAGGCTGAAGCAACCTGCCGGTCTCTGTTGTTTCAGTATTGACTTTCTGGCATACATCACAAAGAGCTACATTTGTGGCAACATCTCGCTTTAAACCATACCACCAGAATCTCTCCTTAATATCCAAGTACATCTTGGTACTTCCCGGGTGAATGGAATACGTGGAATCGTGTTCCTCCCGTAAGATGATATCCTTGATATGCTGCTGATCTGGCACCACTATTCTGTCACCAAACCACACTGTTCCTGGATCATGCAATTGGAATCCTGGCGCTTTATCTGTCCCAATCTTCTTAATCAATTTATGGATTTCCTCATCCTCCAATTGTCTTTTGGATTTCCTGTTCTAGTGTTGGCTCCACTTCTAACTCAGTCACATTGGCTACCATATCCAAATTCAATCGTTCGAATTCCCGGCTAAGCTCTTCTGGCAAATTCTTGTAAGCACAATCTCATAGCTCTTCCTGCTGAAAGCATCTGCCACCAAGTTGGCCTCTCCTGGATGGTAATGAATCTCCAGATCAAAATCATTGATCCTCCCTACCAACGACGTTGCCTCATGTTTACTCGGATTGCATGAACACATAATTAAGGCTCTTGTGATCGGTGTAAATATCACACTTGTGCCCATTAAAATAGTGTCTCCAGATCTTCAAAGCATGATTCAGCTCATGTCTCCTCAACTGTCTGGACCCATATGCCACAACTCTGCCCTCCTGCATGAGTATGCATCCCAATCCTTTACGAGACGCATCACAATAGACTGAGAAGTTCTTAGTAACATCTGGCAATAACAATACCTGTGCAGTGGTCAACCTTTTCTTCAACTCCTCAAAGCTAGCTTGGCACTCCTGCGTACAAACAACTTGGCATCTTTCTCTAGCAATGAATCATGGGCTTGGCAATCTTGGAGAATCCCTCAATAAACGCCAGTAATAACTGCCATTCTAAGAAAACACCTGATCTCACTAACATTCTGCAGTGGTACCCAATACAACACATCTCTGACCTTCTTCGGATCAACTGCTACACCTCCATTTGACAGCACATGACCCAGAAATGATACTTCCTTTAGCCAGAACTCACACATGCTTAACTTAGCATACAACCTGGTGCTCCCGAAGTCTCTACATCACTAACCTCATATGTCCTCATGCTCTTCCTCATTCTTGGAGAAGACCAGAATATCGTCAATGAACACCACAACAAACTTATCAATATAATCCAGGAACACGTTGTTCATCAAGTACATAAAGTCGGTCGGTGCATTGGTCTACCCAAAAGACATAACCGTGAACTCGTACAAACCATACCGAGTAGTGAAATTTGTCTTGGGAATATCAGTCACCCAAATTCTCATCTAATGATAACCCGATCTGAGATTGATCTTGGAGAACACACAAGCTCCCTTCAACTGTCAAAGAGATCATCGATCCTTGGCAGTGGATACTTGTTCTAAATAGTAACCTCATTGAGGGCTCGGTAATCAATGCACATCCTTTGTGTCCCATCTTTCTTATCAACAAACAACACTGGGGCTCCCAATGTGAAGAACTAGGACGAATATACCCCTTAGCTAGTAAGGCCCTCAATTCTTCTTTAAGTTTCTCTAGTTCTTTTACCTCATTCTATATGGTCTTTTAGCTATGGGTGTTGTTCTAGGCATAAGTTCAATAACAAATTCAACTTCACGTTTTAGGGGCATACTTGGCAATTCATCTGGGAAACACATCCGGATACTCGTTCACCACTCGAATGTCTTCAGCTCCGTGCCTTCAGCATGATGGACCCGACCATGCTCTGAGGACATGGTTGCCTGATACTCAATCTTCTCACCTGATGGCGCCACTAACTGAACTGCTCGCTTGGAACACTATATGAGTGGCATCGTACTTCGCTAGCCAGCTCATTCCCAAGATCAGATCCATTCCGATAGAATTCAGGACTATAGGGTGTGCTACAAAGTCTACCCCCTTATGTTAACTGCTACATTAGGACAACGTAATGTTGCTCAAAGTTCTCCCCCGGTGAGTTAACCAACATGGTATTCCCCCATAGGTTACATAAGCATCAATGTGGCGGTCCACTCCGAAATTATTCCAAGTTAAGTACCCGGGACCACTAATCGAGTAGTCGGCACTTAATCCGGAATAAGCTGGAGCGCCGTCGGATTAAACCCGATTAACCACGTACTTTTCCCGATCGAAACAACAGCATGCCACACGAAGGTGAGTTCCAGAGATTACAACATTCCACAAATTGACATACACAAATAGAATCTCAAAGTTAGATTACAAACCAAGTTTGAACTTTAAATCAGAGTATTAAAGTCTTGCAGCGGAATTTAAGTAGTTCATTGCAGCGGAAATAAAGTTTCATTGCAGCGGAAATAAACTAACGACAATACAAATAACACCATGCTGAAGCCTGCCACGGTGCTACTCCTCCCGATCCTCGGCAGAGGGACGGAACCCATTCGATGTGCCATCCAGGGGAACCTGGGTAGGCCAAGTCAAAGGCATCGACTGCCACATCCAACATGGTACCTGTAAATCAATGCCACAAGCAAGGCTGAGTATACTAATACTCACAGGCTTACCCGTCGGGTGAAAACTA
>JACEFO010001040.1:0-50000 GCA_015342445.1 Digitaria exilis
GTTGGCATAACCTAAACAGGGAGAACTTATATACTTACGGCTTGCGCCTTGATCCCTCGCCCGCATGAGATTCAAATGCTGATGGCTAACCTGAATATTATTCCACACACAATGAGAAGATCAATGATTTCATAAATGTATGACGAAACCTGATGAAATAACATAGATGAGAGGAGTCAGACCACTTTGTTGCAGTGATTACAGTAGATTCTTTGATCCTTGATATACCCATCACCTTTCTCTGCATCATGCAACGCATATTATAAACCCCAAAAAAGCACAAGATGAATTGAAGAAAATTAGGTCATAACTTTTGGCCTTACCTGCCCATCAACATAGTAAGCTACTTCTGTGCCATCAAACAAAACATTAAATACCAATTTGTGTAGTTTATTATCTCTGAAGAAAGTACCAAAGAAGTAACAATTAGCACGTGCACACAAAATAAAGAAGGTACGATAACACACTTATAGTGTACCAACTTGTTTGTTACTTTGCCAGCACTTCCACCCTTCTTGCTTGATGACATCTTCTTTAGCAAAGTCCCCTTGGAATACGGGATAAAACTACAATCCCCTCCAAAAAAAATACGGAACTGAGATCTAAATGTGAGAACCAAAAGATAATTCAAGAAAAAGGAAAAATTTTACAATAAGAACTCAGCAAAACTATGGCCTAGATAGAAGAACCAAAAGTAGCATCTAACCAGTGATGGCAGGGGCACAAGTCAAGATGTAGCATATTATTTGCTCAAATAGCTTACCTGGATTGCTCTTACATGGATATGATGGAGTAGGAGGATCTTGAGGTTGTTTTGACTCAAGGCAACGTCGACAGAGTACATGTTCAGTTTGTAATGGCGGAAGAACATGCTCTGAAGAATTAGGAGATTAGTCAGCTGTATCACACAGAACTTGCATTTAAAACAAAAATGTTCAAGCGTGAAGTCCTTACCATTGCAATTCAGGCAATTCATACGGCTCTTAGCCACTGGATCAATGGATGAACGAATCGTTTTTTCAAGAGCCTCCAAGGGAGATCTTTCTGATGCACGCAGAACATCGCGCAAACTATTGCCATTCCCCTAAGTAAATGAAGTCAGCAGGGTGTTTTTTTGTGCTTCCGGCATGTTGCTCAAAGTGATAAGCCGAACAACCTGTAAAACAGAAGAGGGGATGGCATAATGTAAACAGTTTGTGTCCTTTAATGGTTATAGAGTAGGAAACACCAACCTTGGAGCCATTACAGGACGGACAAAAGCAAAGTATATTGCAACCAGTAATCACTCCTTTTAGCACATCCTTCTGCAATATGCAAGCAGAAATTGAGATACAAAAGCAAGAAAGAGTGATAGACCCACAATCCAACGTATCTGGTCATCATTCATCATAGCAACCTCAATCCTGCACAGCAACAGAACGCTTAGGAAAACAGCCTTAGCATGGGCCTCCTATTTTTTTTTCTTATGAAGGTAACTCAATACTAAATGAAAGCAATCCTTGGGGTGATGGATAACAGATTTAGCCCTCGAACTGCATTCAATTTGTTGTCTACCAAATACATATTGCCTCAACAAAGGAAAACTTTATCTTAATATATTACTAGACTATACTAAACCAGTCCAAAAAGTGAACTACACGAATTTGTGAGGAATTTAATGTGTCAGTATTCGCCAGATTAAAAAAAATATCGCTTACCTTGCTATGAGGAATGATGTACATAACTGGCATCCCCTCAAGCAAACCAGTGTTGAGCAGCTCTCTAATGTTTACAGGGTGCTTGGTGAGGCAGGCAACTTTTTTTGACATCTTCATCTCCATCTTCTTCACTGATGGAGGAGAGTCAGATGCGCTGTCAAGCACATCATCAGATCCAATGATACTGCTCTCCACCTTTTTCTTGAGCAGCGACCTTTGTGAACCTTCTATGAGGCTTCTCCAGCAGCAAAGCCAAATCAAATGGGGCATCCTCGCTGCCATCTGGTGTCGCCTGACTTTCACCATCTGCAGACTCTTCTATGCCTGGTTTATTCTTGAGCAGCGACCGAGTGAAGCGCCTTGTGGGCTTGAGCTCGGCGGTGGCCACAGGTGTGGCAGTGTCCTCAACTAGCAGAGCATCGGGGGCTAACGCATTATCCCAGGCCTGCGGCTGTAGATTTCCTCCATTTGAGTTTGAGTTATCCACACTGGTCGTTTCCAGCTGCAACGGCTGGTTCCACCGGAATTGGTGCTGCATCCAGTGTGCCAACACAATTCTCCATGGGCACATTGGGCAGTGCAATCACTGAGTCCTCTCCTGCAGCAGCAGCCATGGCCTCAGCGTGCAGTGGTTCGGGGGTTTCCAGCATGTTTTGCGCAATGACCTCTTGGGCAGCATAGGAATTGGATTGGTGATCTGCGGCGGTGGAGGAATGGATCCATCGACCGGTTCGATGATGTCGCGGAGGGGCTGGGTGGGAGGCTCGGCGTCGACTGGCGGCGTGGGCGGGGAGACAAGATCGGTTGCGGCGGCGGCGGGCGGGTCGGATCTCTTGCGCCTTTTGAGGGACATTGATGCTGATGGGTCGGGAAGGGAAGAGATAGGACGACCGGAGCGCGTACGGCCGGGGGAGGCGGAGATCTGGGAGAGGGAACGGAGCGCGAACGCGAGCTCGCGCTTCATGGCCCGCGGCGGCGGCGGCGGCGGCGATGAGGCACAGGCACTGCCACCGGAGGACGAGGAGGCGGGCATCGGATGAGACAAGAGGGAGGAGTGGGGAGGGAGGGGAGGGGAGGGGAGGAGGGATTAACAGACTAGGATTCCATGTGCCGGTTCCTAGGGTTTGGAGCACGGGGGAGCGGAAGAGGAGAGGAGGGGTCCGGAGATCGTCGAGGAGGAGACGATGAGGCCGCGGAAGAGGAACAAATTGCATCGACGTATTTACCTTTCTTAATTATTACGTGCAGGTACTAGTATTTTGTTTGTGGTTCCTTCTCTCTCCCCTAATTACAACTGGTTCTTTTTTCCGAGACCACGATGCCCGCCCCTTTGTATTTGCGGGAAAACTACCTTTTGTATTTCTGTTCAAAATTCAGAGCTTTTAGCTTTTTTCCCATAAAGAATTCCATCCCGACGTTTTATGACCTCTTTGGTAGGGCTCCGGTCGTGGCTTCTCTGAAAACCAGTTGTGCTGTTGCGGTTGTAATTATATTTAAAATTGTCTGGCAAAACAGCTTCTTCTGTGACTTCTCTCACAGCTTTATGGAAGAAAAAGATGCAAACAAGTCAAAAAATAGCGGGCCCCCTAGAGGAGAAGCACCCAAAGGTACTCCCAGGCGACTCCTGGATTTGGTGTTTTTAGGGTTCAGCTCTCTCTTTTTTTTCCTAAAAAACAGTTGAGTGAGCATCTCGTTTAGGGATGGTAATTCTGTCCGCGGACGCGGATATCCGCGGATAACCGACCCGACGGGCACGGATACGGGCGAGCAATCTCACCCGCGGGTATGGGTACGGGCGGGCAATCTCGCTCGCGGGTAGAAGACGGGCAAAAAACCTCATCCGCGGATACTACCCGTTACCCGCATGACATTGTCCCATCAAAACCTCATTAACAATCAGCCCACCCAGCCAAAAAACCCTTGTTAGTGTAAAATGGAGACTAACAATACTTAGAACATGACTGAACAGGATCACCTAGCCTATACAAGATCACATCTAGCTTAGATCTAATGCGGAAGTAATTAGGCCGGTGACGGCCTTATACCAGCGGTGGTGTTGTCCATCGCGTCGGTGAAGGCCGGAGAGGCGGTGCACTAGTCGACGGTGAGGGCGGCGTCGGGCTTGTAGCGAAGTCTCTCCTTCAAAGACTTCGGTGGATGGCGCCGGCCTTCTGGACGCCAACGGGATTGGCCTGCGACGGGAGGAACTCGAGCTTCCAGGCCTTCCAGTGCTACTAACAGATCGGTTATGGGTGGATGGTTCCGGGGAACCTTAAAAAGCGTGAAGGGTATCTTTTGGTGTGGTACGACCTCAGCTTATATGGCACTGTAGGCCAGGGCCGAGCCCTAGGGTTTCCTTATCGTTGCCACACTATCACGGCAATAGATTAGGCTCTGTTGGAGCCGAATCCTAGATTTGGGGGATAAGATTTACTCCCCCTTATCTCAGGTAGATTTGTTGACCCGACGGTCACAAAATATCCAACAACCCTAACCCCACACAGACCCTAAGGGCATGTACGACCCATAGACAGTTGTTGTCTTTATACCTCCACGTCAGTTTTGCATCCTACATGTCTACGAACTAATGTGGAGAAGACTAAAAAAAAGAATTAATGTGGAGAGAGAACGCTGTCGTCGTCACGCGAGACGACGGCCAGGGCTCGTTCTCCGATAACCAAATCGCGGGGTCACGCGGCGTTCGACAACGGCTGTGGTAGATCCACTGCAGCAAGATTGTTTTGGCGAGGCGAACTGAGCTTAGCTCTGCTGGCAAGGTTCCTTGTGGTGGAACCTGCCCACCAGGGTTCGAGTCCTCGACTCGGCATTGGTGCTCGCATTTTCCTAGATTTATTTCAGGATTTAACCGGCGCTATTCTTTCAGTGGTAGGCGATGTGTCCGTCGATAGCGAGGCGCATGTGGTGACTTCGTCAATTTGGAGGATTTGCCGGCCCAGTCTTTCGGAGGTGCTCATAGGGGTAGGGTTGCGTGCGTATGTTTGTAGGGGCAAGTGTGCGTACGCGAATGTGAGCGTCTGTACTGTGTATTCGAAAAAAATTTGTTTTGGCGAGGATAAATCACATATGGCGCCATCCTTCCAGTTCATTCCAAGCAGCAGCGATGTGCGGAAAAAACAGATCGGCGGAGGGAAGAAGCAACAGGGCAGCACCGGCGCTGTGCATAGGGGCCTAACCTGACTCCTGCGAGCCCACTTTCATCGCTCGTCGGCGGTCGTCGGCCACGCCGTGCTGCCTGCCTGCAGTTGCTCCTAGCTCTCCTGCTCTGCTCCGCTGCCGGCAGGTCGGCCGTCGCACCGTTGTCCTCCCGCTGGATTTGCCGCTAGGCACCGCGACATGCGCCCATGCTCCAGTCCGGCGAGCCACGCCAGTGCGGAGTCCACGGGGAGAGGCTTCGTGACACGAAAGAGGGACAGATAGAAACTTCGAGAGATGACGAGATGGAAGATAAGGCTGTGTTCAGATCTAGGAAAAATATTTCTCAACAAGTTTTTCCTATTCATCCCACTCACAGAACACGCTTCCCAGTGCACTATTCATCTAGAAAAAGTACTTTTTACTCCCAATCTGAAAACATCATAAGTCACGGCAGAACCTATCAGGCCAATGAGTCCGGATTTTTTGTGTGTGTACAACGCTTCACAAAGAGGGCGTGAAATAAAATAGTAAAAATAAAATTTAGGGCACAGTTCTATATACACAATGTATTTTTCATCAACAAGGCACAAAATGGTATACACAGATCAAATCCATATTTGATCACCATAATCTGTAGATCTATTTATGAGTTAATTAATTTACAGACAACTATATAAACGGACCATTGTACGAGTTGTCTGTGTTGCTGTCTTCATATGACATGGCATATTCTTACATACTGCAGCTGTCTATACTATTCTACATGCGCTAACCTTACTCAATTCCACTACACCAGATGAGTCCGCCGCCACCCAGACTTCTCTCTCATGTCACACGCACAGGCACATGCATTTCTCTCTTTCTTCTGTCACACGCACAAGCACCAGCGCACGCAGGCACTGCTCCCTCACGACAGCTGGCGGGCAGTGCAGCCGCGCAGGAGGCCTCGACGGTAGGCAGTGCAGGAGGGCGCGGTGGTAGAAGGGCGCAGCTGCAGGCGCTGCTGCCGGCAGCGCATCCGCGCAAGAGGGAGCGGCGGCCGGCGACGCAAGAGGACATGGCGGCCGGCGGCGCATCAGCAAGCCTGTTAATCTGTTATTTTTCTCGCGGGTGACGGGTTGACCGATATCCGCGGATATCTGGCGGGTACGGGCACGGGCAAGATTTCTTACCCGCGGGCAGGCTAGCGACGGGCAAAGGTTAGAGCTCTGGATATGTTATCGGACGGGTAAACATCTTACCCGCAACTTACCCGAGCCGCTGCCATCTTTAATCTCGTTTGGCATTTTTTAAGCTGTATAACAAGCGGGGGCCGAAGCCCAGCCAAACAGGGTCTTACATGCCGTCTCGATTTATAGGCAAGGATCAGCACTTGTGGCGATGTCAACACGACAGCGCACAATTGGTACCGAGGAGACGTGGTGCTGCATTGTAAGGGTCGAATCATTGTTGATGGCCTTATCTCAAAATATTTACCGTTAATAGTGATATAAAAATGATCATCAAAAATAGAAGGGAAAAATCTAGTTTTCGTCCTTTAGCTGTTCAAAAAATTATCTAATTTTCATCCTACAACTATAAAATCGGACATTGAAGACCATCCAACTATCAAATATGTGCAAAATTGATCCTTTAGGTGGTTTTAGATTTTGGCAGAATTATTTTCTTTTGGTAGGTTTGACCCTCTTCTATGTAAGTTCAGTGTGAGGGGTAAGGTGGGCCCAATTTAGATGCTTAATTATTTTTAGATATAGATAATTCAAATATACCTTGGAATTCAAAATTGAGCGAACCTAAAACGTTACTCCAGTCTTTGCGTGTCGTTTTGGATGAAAATCATGGTACGTTTTTTTTTTCGTCAACATTAGCAACTTTTGCATCCGCTTAGATTTAATTAGTTGTGCCCATCTATAATATTTACAGCAAAAATAGTACTTTCGAATTAATTTGTTACAATATTTGATCAACTCTTCGCCGAAGGGCCGAACCTCAAAATGACGTAATCGTCGTGGTTCTAGAGGGTTCTTGATGGACCTAGGCTCGGGGAGTCCAGCTGGGGCCCACAAACAGACACGTTTTCCTTCCTGGTATACGCGTTGCGTTGGAAGGGTTGTGAGTTTTTTTCCCCAAACAAAAAAAAAAAATCAAGGGAGGAGGAGGCCGGAATCCAATTCGTCAATCTACTACTCCATTGATTGATTGATTGCATTGAGAGATCGATCCATTGATCTATCGATTCCGCTATCGATTCGATTCAATTCGATCCGAGCAACCAAACCCTAAAGGCCGTCCATGTCGTCCTCGTCGTCCTCCCCGGCGGCGCAGCGCTACTACTGCCACCAGTGCGACCGCACCGTCTCCATCGCCCCGCCCGCATCCCCGGACGCCGACGTCTTCTGCCCCCGCTGCGCCGGCGGTTTCGTCGAGCTGCTCCCACCAGAGGCTGCCCCATTCTTCGCCCCGCCGCCCTCCTTCGATCTCCGCCACCCCGCGACCTCTCCGCCTTCTTCGGCCCGCCCTCCCCGGACTCGCTCGGCCCGGGCCTCTTCGACCCCTCCAACTTCCTCCACGACCACTTCGGCGGCCTCCTCTCCGGCGGCGCCACCATCCAGATCGTCCTCGAGGGAGGGGGCGCGCCCGCACTAGGCCCTGGGGTCAGCCTCGCCGACTACTTCATGGGTCCCTCGGGCCTCGAGCAGCTCATCCAGCAGCTGGCCGAGAACGACCCCAACCGCTACGGCACCCCGCCGGCCGCCAAGGACGCCGTCGCCGCTCTCCCCGATGTCGCCGTCTCCGCCGACATGATGCAGGCCGACGGCGGGGCGCAGTGCGCCGTCTGCATGGACGACTTCCAGCTCGGGGCTGCCGCCAAGCAGCTACCCTGCAAGCACGTCTTCCACAAGGACTGCATCCTCCCCTGGCTCGACCTACACAGCTCCTGCCCCGTCTGCCGCTTCGAGTTGCCCACAGACGACCCGGACTACCACCACAATCACCAGCCTGCTCCTGCTCCTGCGCCCGCTCCCGCCACAGCCTCCTCTTCCCCCAGGGTCGTTGAGAGGAGGTTCAGGATATCGCTGCCCTGGCCTCTCAGGGCCGCCTTCGGTGCTGCCCAGGCCGAGTCCAGCAATCCTACCAATGATGATGTGCCGGATCATGATGCAAGTGGCGGTGGTCCTCAAACTCAAACCGGATATGACGATCTCGACTGATCCCTCAGTACTAGTATTCTGGCAAGGAGACCTTCTGGGAAGCAAAGAGGTACAGTAATAAGCCTACAAATTTCAGTAACTACTATGCTTCTTGTAATATGATTGGTGTTGCAGCATGTTAGTTCCGGAATCAGGAAGCAATATGCCAATATGTGAGTACATGTATTGTGTATGATTGATATCTTTAGCAGTTGCTGGCATACCTGTAGCCACACTACTGTCTTCCATATCATTGTTTTCCTATTTTTACCTAACAATAGCCGAATAGCGTGGGTAATGGCTTTCCCTGGATTCTTTTTTTTTTCTTTTGTGTTAATCAGTCTGTTGATTTGAATGTCATATGTTGGTTCTGTTTTACCTTTGTTTTGTTTACTTCAACCTTCACACTCTGTCGAGGCATACCTGTAAAATAAAAGTGTGTTCATTTAGCAGTGCTTGATTTGAAAGGAGTTGCACCCTGCTGTCCCTGCAAAGTTGAAGTAGGTTGACATTTATCGACCTTTATATTATAGATTAATGTCGCATCAAAGATGTTGAAAACATACCATCCATTTGATCTAGTAATTTTATACGGCCTGATGTTGTAACTAGGCCAAAATGTATAGGCTGTGTGTGTTATCCATTGGCAAGCACTCGAGGACAATGGTTGGATTGGTGAGCCCTTCCAAGTGCTTACGCTTGGATATCTTCTCGAGGTTGAGTGCAAAGGCTGTGTCATGCACCCTGTTATGTTTCTGGAGCAATACTCGAGCTGTCAGCTTAATTAAGTCTTAACCAGGTTTCTTTTGTCAGTACTCAGTTAGTATCAATGTCATGGACTCATGGTCTTGTTTTTCCTTTCTGTCATGCATTTTTTGTTGGTAATTCGAGGGGGTGTTTGGATCCATGGGGCAAGAGAAAAAAGAGTAAAATTTTTACCCTCAAGAAAATATGGCAAAAGTTTTGCCATTGGGGGTGTTTGTATCCAATGGCAAAACTTTTGGCAAATGGCATCTATTTTGCCCCTTTTTTTTTTGCCATTTGCCTCCAAACACCCCCTTGGCAAAAGGGCAAATGCAAAAACTTTTGCCCATTTGCCCACTTTTTGGGCCACTTTGGAGGCAAGAGTTTTTTGCCAACTATTTTTGCATTTGCCATTTTGCCTAGGGGTGTTTGGAGGCAAATGGCAAAAAAAAAGGCAAAATAGATGCCATTTGCCATTTGCCCATGGATCCAAACACCCCCAAGCTTGCATGTTCAATGCCAGTCAGTTATGCTATTTAATTTTCTTGAGCTTACAGTTTGTAGGCCTCTATTGCTGTTGCCTCCTTTTTGTGAGGATGAGGGTTCGGTTGCTTTTTTATCAGGCTTGGAATTTTGTATCCCTATTGTTACTTCCGTTAGTAAACTTTGTCTTGGAGAACTAGTTTCAAAGTTGCGTTCACTTTTAGGAATTCTTATTGTGGTTGTGGGGAAGACCCAGGGGCTGACCAGGGCCTGTGCTGGGCGTGCTTCTTCAAGGGCCTATCTTAGTTTGTCCCTTTGCATGTATGTAGTAGTTAAGTCCAAAGCAAGAGCATCTAGCGCGCGGTTTTAGCGACGCCAGCACTCAGTCCATTGGTTTAGCCTGGGATGAAGTGTGTTTCTGGCTCCGCCCCTGGTAAGACCAGAGAGGAATCAGAATTCTTTTGTACTCTTGGCTAAGTTGTGCCTACCATGACTTCTGGACCCATGAGATAATGTTCGATGCTATCTAACTTATGTGTGGTGCAAATTTTGAAATGGGCCTTTGGAATTTCTGGGTGGTAACATAGATGGATGTTTTACTGACTAGCAGTTGGTTTCTATTTCAGGGCGAGGTAATGAGGCTTGGTTACAGCGATGTTAATCTGTTTGCCAGAATGAGGAGAAGGCTTTTGCTTATTTTCACATTGGTACTTTGGATGTAAAGAAGAGAGATGGAATTTTGGATGTATAGGGAATGATTTTTGTAACCCCTGGAGTGGTTAGGGACGTATACTTTCCCGCAATCCTGCTGCAGTAGATTGGAGTATGAAAAAAAAAGGTCGACATTGCATTCTGTTGCGTATGTGTGGTTCAATACTTTTATGTGCGCGGGCGGTTGTGATGTTGCAAATTCGCAAAAGGTCTGCATCTCGTCAATTGCGACGTGTCGTTAGTGATACAGACGCACGTGCGACACGCACATGATAGCAACAAACATTAAATAATTAGTATGGCAAATCATATCATTATTAACGGATCATTATTAACGGAGTGTTAGAACCACTTCCCTTCACTTTAGAATTTTATGGCACATCATTATTTTCATCCGCGTGGCGACATTTCATTAATGAGCATGGGGTTAACTTTTCCTTAGAATAACTTCACGTAAAAACAACAGGCCTGAGCAGTAGGTAGATCATCGTGACGGATCCAATGGATCGGCCCATATGTTGTCCCTTGGCCCTTGCCCCATGGTAGCTCGGTATCACTGCTTATAAGTTATAATGGAGTAATTAATTATTAATTAAATGTTGTGGGTTTGCTACTGTCCCTCTATTCCATATGTGATGACTTATTCATAAGTATACGTCATGAGTATTAATCATTTTTTCCTCTATTTGTTTTTAAATAATTTAGAGTTATAGCACAAGGGATCGGCCATTTGTGATCTACTACATGGATCTGTACGGATAAGGGTGTGTTTAGTTTCACCAACTTCCTCCCAAAAACATTATTCATCCAACTTTTTACTATTCATCACGTCCCTCCCACTCACATGACACTATTCATCTACAGTGTTTTTTCGGGGAATCTTTTCCAATCTAAACACCCCCTAAGTAAGACTTTCTTCACAATTTTATCCTTCATTTGTAAAAAAAGAAGTAATCATCACAAATATTTTCTTTGTGACCATTGGTTTACGATGAATTTCTATGATATCATCATTGTAGTGATAAGCATTAAGAATTTTGTCACAAGTGGTTTAATCCACCGGTGAATAAATCTCATCTTATTTTTTTTAACTTTACTAAAAAAAGATCTGCACAACCTATGACAGGATAAGGGTGTGTTTAGTTTCACCAACTTCCTCCCAAAAACATTATTCATCCAACTTTTTACTATTCATCACGTCCCTCCCACTCACATGACACTATTCATCTACAGTGTTTTTTCGGGGAATCTTTTCCAATCTAAACACCCCCTATGTAAGACTTTCTTCACAATTTTATCCTTCATTTGTAAAAAAAGAAGTAATCATCACAAATATTTTCTTTGTGACCATTGGTTTACGATGAATTTCTATGATATCATCATTGTAGTGATAAGCATTAAGAATTTTGTCACAAGTGGTTTAATCCACCGGTGAATAAATCTCATCTTATTTTTTTTAACTTTACTAAAAAAAGATGTGCACAACCTATGACAGGTGAAGCAACAACGTATGGTTGGTGCAATGTGATAGGTGTGGACATATTTATCTGTTTTGGGAGGGTGAGAGAAAAAGAGTTTGGTGGGTAGATAAAACATGGGTGAGAAAATAATTATATTTTTGGCAGAAACATTTTCTAAATAACAGTTTTGTTGGGTTTGACCCCCCTCCCTACCTATGTTGACTCTTACATGTGGGTCCTGCGTGAGGGGTAAGGTGGACCCAAATTAGGTGAGAAACGTTTTCAATTCTACTCATTTTTTGATAGATATATATGCTTTGTTTGAGAAAACATCAAGCATTCAAGGTATACTGTGCCTAGCGGCTAGTGTTTTTACACTGGTTGACCATTTTCATCAGAGAAAAAGGAGCTGAATTGTTAGTGACAAAAAAGATTGTGATTGGGGAGCACCTAAAAGTCATATATGCCGGAGTCGGTCTGGCCCTAGCCTCTTTTCCTTTTCCTTGCTACACATTGAAAGATATGCATTCCATTACCAACATAAAACGGTTTAAACCATTCTCAACGAAGGGTGTTAAACTAAGTTGAAGTTAGTTTTATAAACTATGGGATTATAATATTTGCTATACTATGTCTTCGTATAACTACTATAAAACTTTTGCATGTAAATACCTAGGTAGCGGCGGAGCTTGAGTAAGCCCGAAATCAATCCAAATTCACACTAAATTGATGCTTTGCTAATACTCTCTTGGTTTCAAATGATGATTTTCCGACATTTTTACCTCAATTTTTCAAAAAAAAAATGCACAAACATAAACAAATTTAAGTCAACTTTGAAAAACTTCTATTAATAAAGCAAGTCAAAGAAAAGAGTTAAATACTCATGTGACCCTTAAACTTGTCTCAAGGTGCCACTTAGGTCCACGAACTTGCAAAATCGAAATCTAGTGCCTGCTCTTGTTAAGTTGTGCCACTTAGCTCTATACTACTCAAAATCTGATTTGGCATGCTAACATAGCGATACATGGACAAGATATGCATGCCATGTTAGATTTTGAGACGTATGGACTTAAGTGGTACAACTTAACAATTTCAGGATACCATATTTTAATTTCGCGAGTTGATGGACAATGACACCTTGGGACAAGTTTTTTAAGGATCCCTGGTGTATTTAACTCTAAAAAATATAATATTTTACAAAATTTTTAAATAAGACGAGTGGTTAAATCTGATGTTGAAAAGTCAATCAAATTATAATTTAAAACGAAAAGAGTATATTTTAGTAAAAAATACCTTATTTTTAAAGAAAGTTCCTAAACTAAAGCGACATCGCAACCTCTGCCTACAATTAGCACCACACAGAACCAAAATTCTTGCATCATAGAAACAACGTATTATTGTTTGCAGAACTTTAAAAAGGAACTCGACCTCTAGTGTCTGAAGATATTTCGGTTCGGGCGCTTACGTGACGTGCTGCCAATGGGAAGAAAACAAAGTAGCACCAAGGATTCTTCCAGCACTACACGTTTCTTTGGCTCTTATCTTGAGTGCACTGCAGACGGCAGAGCAGTAGCTCTATTTTTTTCCTTTTTACGGGAGCCCAGCGATAGATTTGATCGGCCAAACTAAAATCAGTATAGGTATAGGATTGAGAGGCGACCACCACAGTGAGACGGTGAGGCTAGAGAGGCTGGAGAGGGACTGACCTGCAGAGAGAGTAGGACAGACTGATGGTACGGCACAGATCAGTAATCGAATTCCTCTGAGCTTTGACTGTCGCCGTCCCTTCTTTCCAAGGGCGCCCGCTCCTCCCATCCGGACCTCTTTTCATCTTCTTGGTAAGTCTTGCCAGGATGTTGATGCCATAGAGGCTTGTCTCCAAAGGAGTGCCTTTCTTCTTAATCGGATCCAAATCGCCTGTCCATGTTGTTTAACTCGACCCTGTTATCTTTCTCCTGCGATTTTCAATTCAATTGCTGTTAATCTCCGCTCTCTTTTTAGAGAAATCTAGCATCTTGGGAGCCAATCCAGTTAGTTCATAAGCTGCCGCGGACAGCTATGGGATTTGTCGAGGAGACCAAGAGATCCCTGACGGTTGCCCCCTTTGAGTGCGCCTGGGGCGAGGACCTTCGCTTCGGGGAGTCTGGCCGTGGCTGCGTCGCCTTCGAGGCATCGGCCCAGAACGACGTCACCCTGGTGTTCCGCCAGCAGCCTGGGAGCCAGCACTACCGCTACAAAATGGACAGCAGCCGCCACTACACTGTCATCCTGGGCAGCCACAGGAACAAACGACTCAGGATCGAGGTGGATGGAAGCACTGTTGTTGATGTTGCTGCCGTCGGCCTGTGCTGCTCCTCGTCCTTCCAGAGCTACTGGATCAGCATATACGACGGCTTAATAAGCATCGGGCGAGGAAGGCATCCCAGCAGCAGCCTCCTTTTCCAGTGGCTCGACCCTGATCCCAACCCAAATATTCAGTACGTCGGCCTATCCAGCTGGGACAAGCATGTAGGGTATAGGAACATAAGCATTCTGCCATCAGCTCCCCAGAACAGCGTATTTTGGAGCCAGATTGAGTATGCCTCTGTTGACTCTGAGCAAAGGTTATGCTGTGGGAAACAAGGCTTCAGAGATGACAGTGACCAAAGGCTACCTGCAGACTTTCTGGAGAGCTGGGACTTCTCTGATGCTGTATTTGTGGTTGGCTCTGAAAGAAAGGTTGTCCCTGCACACAAAGTTGTCCTGTGTGCTTCTGGAGATTTCCCTTTTGAAACAACAGATGGGGCTACCATCGAGCTTCCATCAGTATCCTACCCGGTTCTCCATTCTCTTCTTGAGTATATCTATACAGGTTCTACACAGGTAAGCTGCTTTGATTTGTTACGCCTGTGTTTTTTTTCTTAAAATCAAGCGAGTCTGGAAACTGAAAAGTCCTTGTTTTTGTTTTCTGTTCAGATTGCTGAATGGCTACTAAGTTCCCTGTTGGAGTTGAGCTCACGTTTTAAAGTCAAACAATTGGTCAATTGTTGCAACGAAATCACCGACTGTTTGGAAGTGGATAAGCTTTATGAGTCTGGCAAAATCTTAAAATTATCAAGTAGCAGGTTCCAAGATCATAAATTTGATTCTTTCCCCCTCAAAGCTCCAGTGAATGTGCAGAAAATTGGACAGTTCCTTGCAAAAGGCAAACATAGTGATATAAATATCTATGTTGATGGACATGGTCTTGTTGCCAAGGGTCACAAGCTAATCCTTAGCCTGTGGAGCGTGCCGCTTGCCAAGGTATAGTCGTTTTCCTTTTTTTTTTCTTTTTAATTCCCTTGTCATATTTTTGCATAAATAAGTATGAGCGCATGCAGATGTTCACAAATGGGATGAAGGAAAGTAGTGCCTCCAATATCTTTTTCAAAGATGTTCCTCCTGAAGCATTCCTCCTCCTCCTTCAGTTTATGTACTACGGAGCACTTAAGGTGGATACCTGGGACACATCAGTGTTGGTGCAGTTGCTTCTATTATCAGATCAGTTTGCCATCACCGCTCTTCAGTTTGAATGCTGTAAACGAATAATGGAATGCCTTTCAGAGGTACCTATTGTTTCTTTCATATAGAACACTACACGAAGAAAAGTTTATTATACAGCTTAGTGGAAGTAAAGACTTATGTCAAGTAGTTCATTTTCACCAGTCACACTTGTGACACTTTATTCTGGATGCAGTGATGTCTGTATATTGACAAAAGGAAAATGCCGTTTTTATGCTATATCTCATGTCTATATATACTACTGTATTTCTGCTACTACGAAAAGATATATATTTTGGCTACTCAAGACTTGCAGTGGCCTATGGTATTCGTGACAATACTTAGTGGGGTCATTAGCCTCAGAAATAAAGTATATGAGATATTAATACGTTCCACATGCGTTATACATGCAGGGATCGCGTGTCCTACTGGAAGAAGCTCATCCAACAAGACTAGTTTCTAGTTTTATTCCAAATTTAAGGGATATGGCATCTGCAAATTTGGGTGGACTTGTAGCTGGTTCGGTGTAGACTGACCTCTGAAAGTTTATTGCAGGACACAGTATGTTCGGTCTTACAGGCAGCTTCATCAATCCCATCTTGTAAATTGCTTGAAGAAGTATGCAAGAGGAATTTTGCTACGCACTTTGATTATTGCACAACTGCTTGCACGGACTTTGTGTTGTTAGATGAGGCAACTTTTAAGGACATTCTTCAGGCAAGTAATATAACTGTTCTCGGTACATCAGCCTACTGCAGTCACTAAATACAAATGGTGCCCTTGAGAACATAGATTAAGTTGTTCATCAAGATTCAGCATCACCACTAATCAAAATGTTAGTGGTCTAATGTGATATGGGACGTGTAATATCCTAAAAAGCCATAGTTGTGCCAGGAGCCACCTCGCATAAGCTTGGCAATCAGTTTTTTATCAGTTCTGCTGTTGCATTTTCCTGACAAAAAGAATGTGCCTTTCTTAGTTTCTTGGTTAGCTGTTCCGGTTGCATTTTCATCCGTACTACATTGATGAATCTACACATTTATTAAATGCTGTGGGTGTGGGGTGGGGGAGGAATTGTGAGTATGGATAGTAATGGTGAATATTTTCTTCAGTTTAAAGTTCCTCATATGTTGTTTTTCCAGGAAGTAAACCTCGTTCTCCAGTTCTTTTGGTTCTGATATGGCTAAGATTTTCTTGTTTATATATTATAATTTCAGTTATTATTTTTAAACGAATAAATCTGTGGGGAAGTACAGCCAAAATGTGGGCACACATGTACTTTCAAAGATGGATGCCCAGCATTTACACTGAATAGACTAAATCACTAAAAATAGTAGTGAGGTATTTCTTTTGGCATTGGTCACAGTAGTAGTAATTTTGCAGCATAGCGATATGACGGTAACATCGGAAGAGAGGGTTCTGGATGCCATCTTAACATGGTGTATGGGGACTTGTGAAACTTTTTCCTGGACTTCAGTAGATAAGCTATTGAGAACTTCAACACCAGAGCAACTCTTTGGAGAGAGACTATCTGCCATCGATATTTTACTGCCATTTGTGAGGTTCCCTTTGATGCAGCTGTCTATGCTAAAGAGGGTATTGCTTTTCTTGTTATACCTTTTTTTACGAAGGCTTTTCTTGTTATACCTGAAGCAACTTTTGCTGAATAATTTGTTTGCTTCACTGCAGATGGAGAGAAGTAATCTAGCGAACCACATACAAGCATTCAGACAGCTGGTTAGTGCTTGCTTGCTTGCTCTAGAGTTTAATCGTTTTAATTGGTGCATGTTTCTGGAGTGGAAGTATACTGTCTGAAACCTACTGGACCACAGGTTGCAGAAGCCGTCGAGTTCCCTCGTGCTGGAGCTGGACAATGGATGCCTACATCATACAAATGGTGAGTATGTGTTGACATGGATCAGACTGGATTAAGGATTGATAATATGGCTGACTTGTATTTGTACGTGAACCCCAAATCCTTCAGTGAGAGATTTCAGCACAGGCGCTCGAGCTATAAGGAGCTCCAGTATATCTCTGATGGTGATAGAAACGGTATTATCTACTATGCTGGAACATCATTTGGAAAACATCAGTGGATGAATCCTGTATTAACCAAGGTGAAGGGGTGTTTTGAGGCTATCGAGTGCAGTAACTAATATGCCTGGTTTATTGACTCATGAGTATCTCTGTCTGCAATTAGAATATCACCGTGGTGGCAAGCAGCCCGAATTCCAGGCACACGGATCCAAAGGCTTTGGTTTCAAAGAACTACCAGGTATGTATGATGATAGCATTTGGGAACTATGGCTGATAGATGGAGAACGTTTCTGGTGGTCAATCAAAGCTAAGGTTGATATGTGTGCGGCGACTCAGGGGACATGCTTTGCTGGGCCTTGTATTGAAGATGGCAAGAAGCTTTCTTGGTGGATGGTGGACATAGGACAGGACCGTCAGGTTAGCTTTCCTGTTTTTGATTGCTAATAATACAGGGCATACAGTGGTGAGCTGATGAATTCTTGTGGTTCGTTCGTCTGCAGCTGATGTGCAACTACTATACGGTGAGGCAGGATGGCTCCACAATCTTCATGAGGTCCTGGGTTCTTCAGGTACCTACCTACCTACCTGCAGTACCTCAAGTCAACTATGTTTCTTGCAGTACCTCAAGTTCATCTCCATGGCAGGGGTCCATGGACGGCCGGAACTGGACGAGCCTCCGCGTGCACGGCGACGACACGACCATTTGCCATCCGGGGCAGTTTGCTTCGTGGCCCATCGTTGGCCCCCCGGCCTTGCTGCCCTTCCGATTCTTCAGGGTGGCCCTGACGGCCCCGGCCGCGGGCAGCGTCACCAACGCTTGGAACCTCTGCATTTGCTTCCTCGAGCTCTACGGCTACTTCCGTTAGATGCTGCTGCTTTGCGTTTTGCCTTGTATTCGCTGACTCGATGTAAACGTATGCATATGTATTACTGTACATGCTTGCTTTAATTTATTTGTTGTCAAATGTGCAAATCGTCTTGGACTAATCCTCATAAAGACTGACTGAGGTAATATTTTTTTCTTCTTCTTTGGGACATTCAAACACTCCATGAGAGAACTGTTTGGGAAAACATATATACAAATAAATGGTCAAATGGACGACAATTAAGTAGCTAGACGATGGCTGAAGCAAGCTGCAAGCAATACATAGATATATGTATATATATAAATATTGGGGAGGATTTGGTACAATTAAGCTAGGCAGCAATGCAAAGAGAAGGAAGAAGAAAGAGAAGATGATCCGGGTGCTGGCAAGCTAATTAAATTAAGCTCTCGATCGATCTGTGATAGATAGATGGATGGGCATCCATGCATGCATGGTGGCAGCTTAGTTGACGGTGACCTTGCCGACCATCCCGGCTCCTTGGTGCGGCTCGCAGTAGAAGCTGTAGGTCCCCGGCACGGTGAGGGTGACGGAGTAGGTCTCTCCCGGCGCGTTGAGGTACTCCTCCTGCGAGATCTTGGCGGCGTCGACGCCGCTGGGCACCTCGTCCTCGTCGAAGACGACGTTGTGCGGGTACCCGGCGTTGTTCTTGAAGGTGATGGTGTCGCCGGCCTTGACGGTGAACTCGCTGGGCTCGAAGACGAGGACGCCGCCGTTGGCGCCGAGCAGCACCTCCTGGGCCATGGCGCCGCCGGCGAGCAGGGCGCTGGCGGCCACGGCCACGGCGGCGGTGCCGGCGGCCTTGCCGAGGGAGAGTGAGGCGCGCACCACGACGGAGCGCCTGGTGCTGCAGGCGGCCACGGCGCGGGCGGGCCGGAAGGAAGGGGCGGTGATGGCGGCAGAGGAGAGGGAGGCCATTATTGCGGTAAGGTTACCTTAGAGACTACTCCAGACGATCGGTGGTGGAATGGAAGCAAAGCAAAGCTGCCAGGACCAGAACTAGTAGATGCTGGATATTAAGAGAGCGGGAGAGAAGATGAGATGAGGTTTCACAACGGGTGGCCAGGGAGCCATTCCTTATCCAGTCCTATGGCTCTGCATGCATGGCCATGGATTTCCCCATGCTGCTGCTGCTGATTGGCCAATTGGCCTTGGCCCCCAGCAATAACAATACAATGGTGTGTCATGTGTGTGTGGTGTCAGCAGGTCCCAGTTTTCTTTTCTTTTCTTTCTTCTTTAGGATCAAAAACAAGAAATTTTATGATGACATAAGTAAAGAAATGGAAAGGCAAGGCAAGCACACCACAACACAGGGGCTAAAATAATACAAAGATCATCATGACCCACACATAATAAGTAGGCATATTGTGTATTTCAACGGGAGAGGGGGAGGCTACAATATAATCACAGACAGATTTCTAGCCTTAATAATATAATAATTATGTTATTAAGCCAGCCAAATATCTACTAGTAGTAACTAATGCAACAAGTACAAGGACGACCCCGACAGCCAAGCAAAGCAACCGTACAACTGATGATCCTCTTCTCGAGGAGGGCTTGCCCTTGCCGTGCTGCACCACATCCTCACTGCATTCCTGTTTCAGCCTCCGCTTGAGATTGCCTCCATGTCCATGTACTTCTTCTGCACAAAACCGCCAGCCAAAACCTTCAGATACAGCACAGGATGCGCCAGGTGCTCTCAACCTCAGGATATACCATAGTAAAATTCAACACTAGATTGAAAACGGAACAACCAATATCACCATTTCAGCCTGTGCCCCCATTATTTCAGGGCATAATTACTATGTAATTCCATACAAAAGGTCCGTCAGGCTTTACCAAAGTAAGGCAATACATATTGATGTGAACTAAAGAAAAAGTTAACCTTTTTTACTCTGCAGTATGAAGAAGCGACCAACTGATTTTTCCCCAAATTGTCTAAGATAAATAAGACCTAATGTTTTGCAATTTGAAGAAAATAAATGAGAGCCAAATGCCACCCCCTCAATGCAAGGTGTGAAAGACAGCTCCATGGATTAGTGTACATAGCACTTTTCACCTTACTACTTTAATCATAGGGAGTAGCATTTTATTATTAAAATTGTATACGAACACAGGACCACTAGAACTGATTCAAATGGAAACTGCAATTTATTACCGTCAAACATGAAATCCTGTAGATCTTCTGTAACTTCCATCGAAGAAACTATTTGACCACCACCTTGACTGTGCATTGCTCCTCCTCCAGCCTGAACAAGACCACCACACTAATCCAGTTAATACTAGTGTCAGTAAATAGAATAATTGGAGTCAAATTACAGTTTGTGAGATTACATTGTCATAATCCTCAGTGTTGTTGGTTGATGAACTGCCTGTTCTATAACATGACCCTGCTTCGTCTTCAACCTCCAAATTTGAAGTTATTAGTACAGGCTCAGTGACTGATGCCCTCTGAATAGAGTGCACCAGGCGGATCCTTCTTGCCGCAGTCCCTTGCTGTATCGAAGGTTCTGCCTCCCAACCTTCAAGTCCATTTAAGGCATTTGAATCTGCCATGTCAGTCCTGGCCGGTTCTACTGCATTATTGAACAAATCTTCAAGATCTTGCTGAACCATGATACTATCTATATATGACGAAAGATCCTGTCCGCCAACATTGCCAAGAAAAGGATGGTCAGTGTAAGGACGCAGCGGAGAGGTGATGGTAGGGAATCCATCGCATGTTTGGTCAAGCTGTATGTCTGCAAGCTGGGTTAACTCATCCAGTGGAAGCTGGGCTAACTCATCCAGAAGAGGATCGCCTTCCTGCTAGTATATGGCACAGCATGAATCAATACACAGCGAGCATTTAAACGATCCGGTCCAAGTATACTCTAGTGCACCTGGGCGGCAGCTGGTTCATCGGCACTGAGTGTTGCGAGAAGATTTGCGGTCTCCACAGAAGCTGGTTGGCCCAAATTCTCAGGTTTCACTGCCAGCTTCATGGGTCTTGGGTCGGCAGGAGACGATGCAGACGGTGAATCGGCGGTGTCTGAGGCTTCCGGTTCCTCCTCCTCCTCGTGCTTGTCGAAGAGGCGGTAGAGAACGAAGCTACCCTGGTGGATGATGATGGATGTAATAATAATAAATAATTAGGCGAACGAAGAGGGAGAGATAGGGGAAGGGGATCCAGAAGATAGCAGGAGCCAGGAGCCATGGCATGAGGAATTAATACTTTTTGGCCTTGCTGGAGCTGGGGCTCGGCCGTGCGGTACTCGTGCATGATCCAGGAAGTGCGGTGGCCTCGCGGCGCTCTGCCTCTGTGGAAGACGAGCGTCTTCTTGATGCCGATGAGGGTTCCTGCTGGGCGCGAGCGGATGAGGCGGTCCTTGCCCGTGGCCTTCCAGTAGCCTGCGGCGGTGGAGCGGTTGGAGCGGTGGCCACCGGGGTACTTGCGATCGAGGGGCGCGAAGAAGAACCACTCGGCGTCTTCGGACCTGATAAGGGCCTTGGCGGGCAGCTCCCATGGCTCGCAGGCGGAGAGGTCGACGTCGGGGATGAGGAGCAGGTCCGGGTGAGTTCGGCCGGCGATCTTTGGCTTGAGGTAATGGCGCACCAGCTCCTCGTCCGTCGGGCGGAAGCGGAACCCGACGGGCAGAGACTCCGGCGGCGGCGGCGGCGGCATCTACGCTGCGCTGGCAGGGGAGGAATCTGCTGCTCAGTATCGTCGTCGTCATTTCTTCCTCAACTCACTCATCAAGTGGGCCTTTCTGTTCAGGCCCGTTATTATGTTAGCTGGGCCTGCAGGAGAACATCGTGTAGCCCCCACTAGGCCCAAGGTTCTTGGGCCGTTAGGTCGTTTGAGAGAGATTTTTTTATTTTTATATTTTTTATTTTACGTTTTTTCAAAAATATATAGCTGGTCAATATTTTTGCAAATCTGTCATCCCGTCGCCATTTGGTCCGGCGGTAATAAGCTACCGCCATTTGAAACGGCGAGATCATAAGAAATCGCCGTTTGAACCGGCGGTATGACTTTAAACCGTTTGAATTGGCGATATATCCTTTCGAGGTTGGGCCGTTGGTGGGCCTGGAGGCTACCGCCGTTTCAGTTGGCGATAAGAGGCCTCAGCGCGGGCCCACGAAGGAAGCCACCGTTTGAACTGGCGAGAAGTTGTCGGCGCCAGGGGTCCGTGGCGCTCTCGCCATTTGAATTGGCGATAGGCCTTAACGCCGTTTGAAACGGCGGTACCCCCTGTTGTCGCCATATGAAATGGCGGAAGGTGCCCCTCTCGCCATTTGAATCGGCGGAAAGCCCCACTCACCGCACAAAACGCAGCACCATTCCTCTCCCGGCCGCATTCTCTCCTAGCCGCGCCGCGTGGGGAGGAGAGCAGACGAGAGAAGGAGAAGAGAGGGAAGAGGAAAGGAGAGGGAGGAGCGTGGGGAGGAGGAGAGCAGAGAGGAGAAGAGAGGGAAGAGGAAAGGAGAGGGAGGAAGAGGAGCAGCAGCTCTTTCGGATCTCCGTAGGTATTTTTTTAGAGCTGTCTTTGTACACTTACTTAGATAGGAAAAATAGTTTAGATAGAAATAGCAATTTAGAAGTAATGTCAATGTTTTAGGTAGAAATATTAGCTGCCTAGTTTAGATAGATAGAACTATTATTAGGTAGATTTAGATTTAGAAATATTATGCTGTTAATTTTTTTAGGACTATTAGCTAGTTAGATTTACAAATATTATGCTGTTAATTTTTTTAGAAATATTAGCTAGTTAGATTTAGAAATTATGCTGTTAATTTTTTTAGAAATATTAAAAAGTTAGATTTAGAAATATTATGCTGTTAATTTTTTTAGAATAATAGCTTTACCTATAGGATTAGTAGCTAGTTACACTTAGGATTACTAGCTAAATAATTTTTTATATTGAAAAACTAGTTTACAAATATTGTGTTGTTAGGAATATTAGCTAGTTACAGTTAGGATTATTAGCCTATTCATTTTTTAGATTGAAATAGTAGTTTACAAATATTGTGATGTTAATTTTTTAGGATTATTAGTTAGTTAGACTTCGAATAATTAGCTAATTAATTTTTTAGAAATGTATGAGAAATGTCGTGTATGTTGGCAGGCATGTCAGAAAGATTACCTTTTCAAGTGTTCTATGGGTCTGGGGATGTTAGATATGGTCCTGAAGGGGTAGATTTGTCAGACTTTAGTTCCTTCATAAAGGAAGTACCCCGAGCAAGAGAGAGGACTTGGGTTTCAATCTGTAATTGGCTATTTAAAGCTTTCGGACTTAATGGAGAGCAACATGAGATTTCGGTCATGGCCGTTGTGAATCGGAGGGAACCGGCATTTTGGGAGCTATTGCCACTTCGAGGCACCCAAAACTGGAGGAACTATGTGAATCTAACCACTAGTCGGAGTTTACCTCTGGTATTATTTGTGCAAGCGTTCGAAAAGGCTACAATTAGTACTGAAGCAGCTGACGAAGATGGAGGCCAGGGGGATACAGTATTAGAAGATTCAGAGACGATGCATGGACAAGCTGATGAAGATCCGGATACGATGCATGAACCAGCTGAAGATGGAGATGCCTCAGAAGAACCTCGTGAAGCAACTGGCGAGGCTGATGAGGGGGAAGACAATCCCCGCATAGTCAATGAGTTTCAGAGGGAGGGTGAAGAGCATACAGTGGATGATTCATCTTCAGACGATGAAGATGATTATTGTGTCCCGCAGAACTGGGACGGGTACGACTTATCGATGCTAAGTGTAAATGATGGTGAAGCGGTGCAATGGGAGTATAGGGAGAATGAGGTCTGCGTCGGTTCATTGTATGCTAATCCTGATAATATGAAAGAAGCAATAAAACGTTGGTCCACTCTATCTTTGCAAAGACAGTTCAAAGTGCTCAAGAGCAGTCCGCAAACATATGATATTCGTTGTGTGAGAAGCGAATGCCCGTTCAGGGTGTACGCGTCTAAGGGCAAGTGGCAGGATTTCTGGGAGGTCAAGATTGTGGTAGATCACACATGCGAGCTTGAGCAATTAACATCAAGGCACCGTAACCTGACGGCTGCCTTTATTGCTAACTACATGTACCCTCAGATCGTGGAGAATCCTAGGTACGAGCCGAAGTCAATTATTTGTGCCGTTGAGGAGGAGTTCAAATATAAAATTAGCTATAACAAAGCTTACAGAGCAATGCAAAAGGCGCTTGAGATGCGGTGGGGCACGTATGAAGCTTCATATCATAACTTGCCGGCGTTGTTGCAGACTATATGCCTTCGAAATGTAGGAAGCTTCTATGACTTGAAAACATATCATTGCATCCAGAAACCTGGGAAACAGGTGCTCCAACGGTCATTCTTAGCCTTGGGTGCTTGTATTGAGGCGTTTCCGTACTGCCGACCAGTAATCTGCATAGATGGGACATTTTTAACAGGAAGGTATAAAGGCACCATTCTCACAGCCATTGGATGTGATGGTAATAGGCAGTTGTTGCCTTTGGCAATTGCTTTTGTTGAGAAAGAATCTGGAGATAGTTGGTATTGGTTTCTAGAAAGGGTGAAGCAAATGGTTGTCAGAGATGTAGCCAATGTTTGTCTGATTCATGATCGGCATAAGGGCATCTTACAAGCAATCGACGACATGCAGAATGGTAACCAAGAGCGTCGTAGGGTTCCACAATGGCCGGACGTAAAGAGCAGGTGGTGCATGAGGCATATGGGAGCAAACTTTCACAGCCAATTAAAAAACAAGACCCTTATGACCCTATTTAAGCGATTATGCAGCCAGAATCAGGAGAGGAAATTCAACTTGTTGTGGAGGAAACTAGATGAGCTCACAAAGAAGCAAACAGCTGAGCTAGCGAAGATAGCTAACAATACGGAGGAGGACGACCTCATCTCCCTTGAAGACGTGGGCTTGGATGGCCCAACTGTCAGGAGGAAAAGAAGAAGGCAAATTAAGACATTCTCGCAGTGGATTGAACACGAGCCCAAAGAGAAATGGGCTTTACTATATGATGAAGGAGGGGCTCGTTATGGTATAATGACTACAAATCTAGCCGAGGTCTATAATTGGGTATTGCGTGGTGTAAGAGGACTACCCCTTGTGGGGATTGTGGAGTTCTTTTTATATCGCACCTGCAAGTATTTTATGGACCGATTCGTGGTGGCAGATAAAGATATGCGCAATAGTCAGATAACTTATGGCTACAAGATTACTGAGTACATGGAGAAAGCATTTAAAAAGGCTTATCTGCACCGGGTTTGTCCAGTTGGTGTAGTGGAACGTCGCTATGAGATTACATGCAGGGACAAAGGTCGAATGGGAGGTAGGCGTGAGAAGCACACACATGAGTGTGTTCTCAGCAATGATGGTTGTGTTTGCTCATGTCAAAAGCCAAGGCTATATCACCTACCATGCACACATGTTATTGCTGCATGTTTCGAGGCAGGGGGTTTGCAACCTCGTATGTTTGTTTCAAATTACTTCATGAAGGAAACAATTTGGAACACTTGGCGGCGTGAGATTTATGGATTCCGTATACTGGGAGACTTCATAACTGATCCTGGACATAATGCAACTTATATTCCAGACCCGGATCCAGAAATGATTCAAGGTATTGGGCGTCGCCAGAAAAAACGCATCCGAAACAACATGGATCGATCTGAAGCAGGTCCTGCAGTGCGCATCTGTTCAAAGTGCCATGAGACGGGTCACAACTACAAGAATTGCACGGCTTTAACCTACGGTGCCGCCATAAATCAGGCCGGTCCAAGTGGAAGTGCTTCAGGTCCTTCAACGCAGACTACAAGTCGTCGTGGTCGTCATGTGACTAATGATGGGCTCATGTAATGTTAAGAAGCTATGTACAATTTAATACTGAACATTGGCGTATCTATAATTATGTATGTTAAGTGTTTGGATTATTATGTAATGTGAAGAACGATGTTGTAACTATTAAGTGGTAAGAATTATGTTGTAACTATTAAGTGTTAAGAACTATGTTGTACGAACTAAGTGTTTTTACATATTATACTTTGTTATGCTTTCTTATGTGATGCCTTTTTATAACATATTATACTCTATTATGTTGCTTTCTAATAATTTAATCTCGTAGGGATGGCGACTCCTGAGCTGCTTGACGCTCAGGTCGACATGCAGCACCGATCGTATGTGGCTGCTGTCCGTGGCCTTAGCCAGACTAAGTTTCGGGCACGTGTTCCCATGGCGACGATGCCGATAGACCCTCGCTGGCTTCCAAGGTAAGGGTTATTTCAGCAGTCACTGTAATGGTTTAGTCACTCTTATATTGCAATATGATATATATTTCACGATGCAGGTTACGAGCTTCAGGTCTTCTGCCGATCGCGCGGCTGGTTGAGGGAGACATGGTCGATCCCGACCGTCGTCCCAAGGACAAGGCCACACGGTTTCAGTTCGACATGTCCCTGATCGCGGCACTTCTCGACCGTTGGCGTCCGGAGACGCATACGAGCCACTTCACGGTAGGTGAGATGGCTCCTACCCTACAGGACGTGGCTATGCTTTTAGGGCTGCCTTGTGCGGGCCGAGCTGTGGGCGCACACGACGTGCCAGCTTCGTGGCGTGACGAGCTTCTGGCTCGCTTTGCGGGGGTTCAGCGAAACGCCCGCGCCCCACCGTATCGGACCTTCGTTTCCACGCACGGGCCGACGAAGAGGTGGCTACTGCAGTTCAGTGTACGTAATAGTGAATTGAATATGTCATGTGAGATATTGTTTAGTTCTTGGACTAACTAAGTGATATATTAATGCAGGCAGAGTACATGAGAGACGACGCAGACGACGCTACAGTCGCTAGGCACTTTGAGGCCTACTTACTGTGGCTGTTTGGCTGGGTCATGTTTTGTAGCTCCCAGGGCGACTCGTGTCTGAAGCACCTCCTACCAGTGGCGAGGGCGATAGCAGATGCCCCACTTGACGATCTGCCACAGTACAGCTGGGGTTCTGCTGTGTTGGCCGCGACGTACAGGGGCCTCTGCAAGTGTGTCATGAAGGTTTCAGCAGACGAGCCCATCTTTGTTGGGTGCCCCATGCTCCTACAGCTCTGGTCCTACGAGCGGTTCCCCGTGGGCCGGCCTCTGATAAACTTGGACCCGTACACTGATCTGTCCCCAGACCACGATGAGGTCGACATGCCTACAATGGGTTCGTTGTGGTGCCTCAGGAAGGTATGTGATGTTGATTTAGTTATTTTAACTGTCAATTTATACTGTCAATTTGTATAGTAAAATGCTCACGGCAATTATTTTCTTTTTTGCAGCCTATTTGGGTTAGCGTGCAGACGAAGAAGTCATACCCTGACTTTGTTGGTCAGTTCGACGCCCTTGTGGACACTGACGTGAGGTGGACACCGTACAGTCCTGCTGATGTTGCTGCACGAGCACCGAACGGCCTTTCTTCTTTGTGCCTACGTGACCAGCAGTACTGGATGACGAGGAAGCCAGTCATCTACGACATCCACATTGAGGAGTACCACGTGCACCGAGTCATGAGACAGTTCGGCCTCCACCAGGACTTTCCCGTTCCCGTGACACACTCAGTTCCGGCACACGTGCACAGGTATGGATCTGTATGTTAGTTGTAATATCTTCTATAAAAGAACAGTACATATAGCCTGTCATATTTGTATTATTCCAGGTGGACACGTCAGGGTCAGCCTCCAGGGTCACTATGGGCGGCAAAGGTCCTCCCGTTCGTTCAGTCCTGGGACCAGGCCTTGGACGACTTGGTCTTTGAGAACCGTCCACACACGGACGAGGCGTTCTCTCGGTACCTATCGTGGTACCTTCCGAGGACGCGCACGCGCATGGTGCATGTTCCTCCAGAGGCGCCTATGGCTATGGCGTCGCTGTCTGACACGTACCCCCTTGTGAGGGACCAGAACTTCGCGGTAGCGGTATGTTTTCTTACTTGAACTTATATTTCCTTTGAGTTCTTATATCTAACTTTTCACATTATTTATTCTCTGTAGTACGATGTCATACAAGGGATTGAGGCAGAGGCTGCGTCGAGCCTTGCCCATTGCTCCGACATGACGCACGCGCAACACCTAAGCGCGTACAGAAAGATTGCTGACCTTTGCGGTCGGTTTCGCCGAGCCGTCACTTGTCGTAGTGACGACACCACCCTTCCACCTCGTGGTCCACGTCCGGGAGCGTATGGAGGTACGCGTACACGACAGGACAGCTCCGCCACGGCATGGGGTGCGCCTCCTCCGGCACCCTTTGTTACCACGACCACGTCACCTCGTCCTCCTCCACCCATGTACACGCACCATCCAGGTACACCATACTAGATTGTTTTCTTACTTATAATATCAATACAATTTCAAACTAAATATGCAAAGCGCAACCCTTGTTGGTGTACTTGCAGGCTCGTCGTCTTTTTCTCCTATGGGTGCATACGGGGCCGGATCTACGTCTCGCCTACGACCCATGACCAACTTAGGTATGTATCAAACAACGTGTCACAACTACGATAGTAAGCATCTATTATGTAATATATTTGACATTTATTTGTCTAAGCAGAGTACTGAGACATTGGTGGGACAGACGACGACGACGACGCAGACGAGAACATGGGCCAGTTCGACAACCAGGAGTGGGTTCAGCAGTACTACGGCAGTGGCCAACATGACGTTGTTGGTCCTTCACAGCTTAGTGGTGCACCAGTACCGGCGCAGGGGGCCACGCAGGAGGATCTGACACCACTTCCTGAGGCAGGTCGTCGGCCAGGTCGTGACATAGTTCCCCCGGACCCACTGACGTACCCGCGGCACCATACCAGAGCGGCACAGGCTGCGGGGAGACGTGCGAGGAGAGGGGCGCCAAAGCGTGGGCGCATCTAGTCATTATGAACACCGTGCTTTAGTCTTTTGTATGCATGGCTACTTCGTACATGCAACTGTTTTTAATAATTGTGGTTTCATCTACGTTGAACGTTGGTCCTTTGATCCATCACATCATGCGATTCCTATAAACGTGACTGCACCCTGTACACTCTATAAAGGTCGTAGACTGAAAAGGCTAAATAAAGTAGCATTGAATGCACCCAGGCTACATTAATAATGACTTACAGCTGCCATCCACTGCGGGGACAACAACATCGGATTCCTTGGACTATGCAGCTTTCACTAAACTAGCACGATAGACGTAGTCCATGGACCAAAACGGTCGAGCTCTATATAACACACACTACCACCAACGATGAATGCACCCAGTGCGCATTGAACAACCATATCTATGTCGACATGGAGGGATGACCCGAATGCGATTCCTCCATGGAATGAGCGGCCCAAATGCCATTGCGGCTTCCGTACATGGCTGCAAGTTTGGACTGACCCATTACCTCAAGGCAAGAAAGGGTGTAGGTTCTTCAAGTGTCCTGACATAGATGATGATTTCAAGGTACTTCCATTTCTAATATCTTTTGTAGTCTTTTTTCTTCCCTTAACTAATTCAAGTAAACATTAATTTATATTCAGGCTTGCACATTCATGCAATGGATCGACACACGTCCACTAGGAAGGGTTTCGTCGAACGAAGTTGAAACCAAAGGACAATACTATGCAAGGCACAGTCAGGCTCGGGAGGAAGCACGTCTTGCAAGAGAGGAACAAGAAAGGCGAGTTCGACAACAACAGATCCGTTTAAAGGGTAAAGAAGATGAGCTAAAGAGACGGCGAGCTGAGTTAGGTCAGAGAGAGGCGGCCCTCAAGATTCAAGAGGAACAATTCCAAGCTCGTGAAGCACAGTTTAAAAGGGAAGCGGAGGAACAGAAGAATCGGTACAAGGAGCCTGCACAATCTTCCACAACCGATGAAAGGAACAAGAAGGGAAAATTTCTTCGCTTCACCCAGTAGATTGTTCGTTGTCTATTGTCATTTTACGTTACCTAAGGCATGTTATCTGTAGGCACGGTAACCTATAGGTTATTAATTAGAGGTACCGCTCATGCCATTGTACTGATCTCTCTCCCTCCCTATCTCTCACACTGTTTGTATGCGTGTCTTTGTCTTTAAATCAAACACTGAAAACTAGCCTTTTCAGATGGACAAGACAAGTCCATGTCCAAGCACAGAGCAAAGCAATGCAATGCTCTTGTCGCAGCGATATGTCGTCGTACATGCCACTGCTTTGCTCGCATATCTTTTTGTAATTCAAAGATTCTTTGTTTCACTATGTTGCATATAATACCGTAGTATATGCAACAAGTAGAGTGAAAAAAAAACCTACCAGAGATGTATTTTTAGTATATTTTAAAGTTGAGGATGTCTAATTTATTTAATGTCACATGAAATAATGGTAATGCAACTATTGTTCTCAAAAGACAACTAGAGCATTTCGGAAGTATATACAAATTTATTTCATGCAAATACTTTGCCTAGAAATCTCTTTTACACTATACAAATATTATTCTCTTTATATATTAACCACTAAATACACTATTATTTACACTATACAAATATTCTCTTTTTTCTAAAGAAAAGATAAAAAAGGAATTTAAATTTTGATTCAACTAACAACAATGAAGTGCGCTTTATAGACAAATAATTACGAGGTCATGGGACTATCTGAACAATTTATTAAAGACCAACAATCAAATTCATAACAGTATAATCCATTATATAACAAAAGCATGTATTTTTATGAAAAAATACACGCTTATCGCCAATTCATTTGGCTATCGCCAGATCATCCGGCGATATGTCCCACGTCACATTCCGCTGGCGGTATCGTTAACCGCCTGTTGATCAGGCTATAGCCGCCCAACTCACGGCGGTAGTACTTATCGCCGGATGAAACGGTTATAACCGTTTCATCCGGCGGAAAGTGCCATGGGCCACGGCCCAGCCTACATTTCGCCGTTTCAAATGGCGGTAGCTTGTTACCGCCGGACCAAATGGCGACAGGATGACAGATTTGCAAAAATATTGACCAGCTATATATGTTTGAAAAAACGTAAAATAAAAAATATAAAAATAAAAAAATCTCTCGTTTGAGATTAAAAATCGGACTTTCCTAACAATCAAATGGACTTTTATTTGTGTGTGAGAGAGAATGGTAGAAGAAATATCTTCAATGTGGAAGTTTTATGCTACGCAACACGGATACTCCCATGAGATGCCGTATCGCATATTGAGAGGATCTTGTGGATGCCTAGAGGGGGGTGAATAGGCGTAACTAATAAAACCTGAAAATTCTTTCTTCTCAAGTCGTCAGTGAAACCGGATCTTCCGAGTACTTCTAGGAAGATCCGATCATCGGATGTTCCAAGACTTACTCGGATGATCCGATGTGAGAAATAACCTTTGCTCGAGATTCAAAATCTAACAAGTTATTTGCAATTCCACTTGAATAGAAAGTTCACAGAGGTACTCTAAGAGCTATATATGATGATCAAATACAGCGGAAACCTTTATAGAGATAGATCAGGCAATATATAGCAAATATGAGAAAATATGAACAATATGAAGTAAGCAACACAAAGAGACACGAGATTTGTTTCCGGAGTTCACTGCCAAGGGAGCTACGTCTCCGTTGAGGTACCCACAAAGGGTAGAGTCTCTTTCAACTCGTTTCCTCTCTCAATCGACCACAAAGATCAAGATTGAGCCACTTACTAGATGGTTCCACACAAGGAACGGGTGATACAATCCTCCAAGGCGCTCCCACAAGCTAGGTGCTGCACTTGGTGACCTCTAACCGTCTAGGAGCAAGCTCCAAGAGTAACAAACGCGAATCACAAGCCAAGGATGCTTCAAGTGCTTCTTGAGATGAACAAATACTTCTCCTCACTCAAAGTCAACCCACAAGCCTCAAATCTCTTCTCTCAACCAATCCCCAAATGAATCTTGGCTTGGGCAAGGTTTGGAGGGGAGTGGAGAGAGGGGGACAGAGCTAGAAGAGTGTTTGCTGTTGAAATGTGCGAGCTTGGGTTGAAGGGGTGAGTGAGGGGGTATTTATACCCCTTCTCAAAATCTAACCGTTATGTTCTGAATCGGGCAAACTGGATATTCCGAGTACTACTCGGATCTTCCGGATAGGCTTAGGTTAGCTGTGAAAAACCTAAGTGTACTGCCAAACCGGATCTTCCGATGAAGAAAACCGGATCTTCCGGTTTTACGCAGAATGGAACCGGATGTTCCGAAGAACATAACCGGATCTTCCGGTTTTACGCAGAAAGTGAGTTTTGCCCTTTTTCCTCTCAAAGTTAGTTTTCATCTCAATATAGCACTTTAGCAGCCTTGATTCATCAGACACGTCCCCCTTGATAGTACGGTGTTTCCTATACTCAATTTCAAAGAATAAATTCGATATAAATCCTCCATATGAGCTTCACACCATACGATTTGAATTGGGGACCTCCTTTGTATATAATCTTTTTCTTATTTCATTTAACACCTGCACATATCTTTATAAAAGTATGAAACCTCCAAATTGTGGTTGTTATCACCACCAAAACCACTAGGGGGCCAAATGCATTTTCAATCTCCCCCTTTTTGGTGATTGATGACAACACAATTTGGGTAAATGATAGTAGATAGATGGTTTCATTTCATTTCCGAAATTCATGTGAAAAAGCTCCCCCTAAATATGTGCATCACCATAAAACGGCCTCAAATGCCTTTGCACATATTTTTGTGAGAACTTTCTCATATCAATTTGAAGCATAAATACATGTGCATAGTGTGAGATATAAATCCGTGATGCATATGACAATATAATCACACAACAAAGTGAGAAATAACATAACAACATCCATAGCATCACACAATAAATATGATAATCAAACCACACATCTAATAAGTCTCACAAATCAAGCATAATAAAGTTTTACAAACCAAGTAATTCAAATGTCTCATGCAACACACCAAATCACAAACCATCACAAAGTTCTTACATGTCCACACATAGAACGGGAAATGAAAAGATAGATAGATTGAAAGTTTGAGGGGGGTCTCCAAGCACCAAATTCACTCCCCCTTTGGCATCAAGCACCACAAAGGGGAGCTACTCACTGTCGTCCTCAGTCCCATCATCATCATCATCTTGTGCACCACTAGTGCCAGCTCCCATCTCACGGCCACCCAAGTCTTCCTTAATGTCATCTTCATCATCTTGAGCGCCAGGGCCAAAGGTGTACTGCTGAGTCTCAGGACCAAAGGCATACCCTTGAGGAGGAGCCCACTCATAGCACCATGGGTTCTCAAAAGTAGGAGGAGGAGGAGCAACCCTTTCTTCAGGTGGAGGAGAAGGTGTGCGCTGGATGTCATACTTGTCAAGAAGCTTCTGTTGCCTCCGCTCAATTCTATCAAGTTGAAGTTGCTGCCTATGCATGGTGTCGGAGTTGTGCTTAGCAACTTTAAAGCATGCAAAGAGGCCATGAGCAATGAAGCCAAGAGTGCTCTTCTTTTTCTTTGGCATGGATGACTGAGTAGGAGCTTGGAAATGAGAAGATGGTCCTTGAGAAGATGAAGCACCTGGATCACCTCTGGGAGTTTCCCTAAGCCTGTGAGAACCAATCTTCAGAAGTTGCTCAAGTTTGCCCTTTGGTGGCTTGTATGGCAAGTGAGTCTTGTCAGTCATGATATTTAGGCCAGCTAAATTCTTGATCACATGGAAAATGTAGGGTGCATAATGACGGCCGAACAGTTGGCTATCTCATTCCATAGGAAGTCTGTGACCGAGAAGCCATGTCGGTGGGGATCCATTTGAAGGAGGAGGTTTCTGGCATAGTTTGAGATGTTGTTAGAATCTCCAGCTCTAGGTGTCAAGGTGAATCTGAAGAGCTGATTTAGAAGCTTGTTAAAGGGTATGAGACCCTTAACCTGACCATGCACACACTTGGGACCATATGCCGCATCATACATGAACGCCATGCGGCTGCTCTCTATAACACCCGCATTGTGCAACGTAAGATTGTTCTCTCTGTCAGATTCACCAAATCCAAGAAGTTCTCCAAACTGTGCAAACTCGAGAATGAACCGCTTCCCTTCGATGGTGAAATGCATCTCATACTCATCTGCATCAATATAGAGAGTGGCACAGAATTGTGCCACTATCTCCTCGTTCCAGTCACACCTGAATGCCATGAGCTTGACCAAGTTTTTCTTTCTGCACTCAGCATATACTTGCTCAACCACATCTTTAATTGGCTGATCCAAGGATCTCAGGTAAGCCCAGTCAATATACTTCATCTCTGTGGTAGCATGGGCTTTGCTCATGATAACGCTTTCATACCAGTCAGCCCGGAATGGAAGCCAGAACCGTGGATCTCCCTGAAAACCTCTGGCAACTGTGCTAGGATTTGTGCCATACCGGACGGTGCACATGTCCAACTCAGCACTGCCCTTCCTATAATCCACCAAGCGAGGATCACGAGACTGTCGCTGTGGCATGGTCAGCTTTGCCACAGTGGACTCAAGGTAACTGAGATCAATATCCTCATTAGTGCCTCTGCCACCACCTCTGCCTCTGCCACCACGGCTAGAACCTTCAGTAGCTGCCGTAGGCTTTGAGCGAGCAGGGGCAGCTTGCTCCTTGGTTCTCTTGCCCTTTCCTTTGCCCTGAGGATCTTGTTCCACAAACTCTTCCTCAGATGATTCCTCCTCCTCTTCTTCTTCTTCATTTGAGTCGGGTGGAGCAAGTGGGAATGAGTGCTTTGAAACCAGTCTCTTGCGACCCATCTGAGACAAAGAGAGTGACAAGGTTTTAGATAGAGAAAAAAAATTCAACAACTAGAGAGATTAAACTGGTTCAAACCAGAAGATCCAGATGGGAGCCGGATGATCCGATGGTCGGATCATCCGGGTCGGACCCAGGTCTTCCGATTTACACGGGTTCAATCCAAAAATTGATGAATCTCGAGTTTTAGCCCACCAAAGTTTATGAGATCATAGATATGAATTCTAGGACATAGCAGGAACCTAAATCCAAGAGTATATCAACATGCATCCACTACATTGGGAGATCGGGTCTATGGATTTTGAATATGAACCCTAGGTTTGAATCCATAAAAATTGTGATATCCAATCCATTCAAGTGCTAGGCATGTGTTCTAGAGATGTCATAGACCTGGTAGCTTTCATAGAATCCATCCAAAACTTGCATATATGAAACTTTGAATGACGGGAGATTTTGAATGAATTACCGTTGGATTTTCCCGCGTGTTTTTGAACAACCGGAGGATGGATTCGGGTCTTCCGAAGTGGGGAGCACCAAATCCACGGATTGGATTTGATTTTTGGTGGTGGAACTCGAAAATTGCCGCCGGAGGGAGAGAGAGAAAGGGGGCGCCGGCGGTGGAGAAGAATGAGGTGGAGTTAGGGTTCATGAGGGGTTTGAACTGGGTATATACACCCAGCTCGACAAAACCGGATCTTCCGGGTGGGAGCCGGAAGATCCAATATCCACCAGTGCGGAACTGGGTCTTCCGGACCCGACACCGGAAGATCCGGTTCCACAGAGAAACGCCCAAAAACAAGATTTTTCAAGGAATTTGATTTTGAATTGAAAGAAGGTCTAAGCTATGGACATGTAAGATTCTTGACTTATAAAGATCAGTGACAAATAACAATACATAGCTATGATCTTTGTGAGCCAAGATATGATCCAACGATCACAAAATCCAACATTTTGAAAAATTCACTCAAATAAAACATTTTATTCCTATCTAGGCAACATATCAAGAGCGTGTGCTAGATATCAATCCAAGTTACGAGAATCCAAGATATTTAACTCATTCCTTAGATTACAAAACCTTCGCTCATCAAATAGCTTGGTAAATATATCCGCTAGGTTTCTCTTTGTGCTCAGATGGCGCATGTGTATATCTCCCCTAAGTTCATGGTCTCTCAAGAAGTGATGTCTTATGTCTATGCGTTTGGTTCTTGAGTGGTTGATGGGGTTCTTGGCTAGGTTGATGGAGCTCTCATTGTCACATAGGAGTGGAATTTTGGTAAAGTTGCATCCATAATCACTCAAGGTTTGCCTCATCCATAATAATTGTGCACAACGAGCACCCGCCGCCACGTATTCCGCTTCCGCAGTGGATAAAGCAACCAAATTTTGTTTCTTGGAACTCCACGACACTAAGGACCGCCCAAGGAATTGGCATGTCCCCGTCGTACTTTTCCTATCCACTCTGCAACCGGCATAATCCGAATCGGAATAGCCAAGTAGACGGAAATTGGAGCCTTTGGGATACCACAAGCCAAGGTTAGGGGTATGAACTAAATATCTAAAAATTCTCTTAACGGCCATCAAATTACACTCCTTAGGATTGGCTTGAAATCTGGCACACATGCACACACTAAGCATAATATCGGGCCTAGATGCACAAAGATAAAGCAAAGAACCGATCATAGAGCGATATACCTTTTGATCAACGGATTTACCTTTGGAATCAAGATCAAGATGTCCATTCAATGCCATTGGAGTCTTGATGGGCTTGGCATTAGCCATGTCAAACTTCTTGAGCATATCACTTGTATACTTAGTTTGACTAAGAAAAGTTCCTTCCCTCAATTGTTTGATTTGGAAGCCAAGAAAGAACTTCAATTCACCCATCATGGACATCTCAAATCTCTTGGTTATGATCCTACTAAACTCATCACAAAATTTCTTATCGGTTGAGCCAAAAATAATGTCATCAACATAAATTTGACAAACGAATATAGCATTATCAACTTTTCTTGTGAAGAGAGTAGAATCGGCTTTGCCTATTTCAAAGCCATTCTTGAGAAGAAAATCTTTAAGGCATTCATAACATGCTCTAGGAGCTTGCTTAAGCCCATAGAGCGCCTTATTGAGCTTGTACACATGGTTGGGAAATTTAGGATCTTCAAAGCCCGGTGGTTGTTCCACATACACCAACTCGGAGAGGGGGCCATGCAAAAATGCACTCTTCACATCCATTTGATAAAGCTTGAATCATGGTGAGAAGCATAGGCTAATAATATACGAATTGACTCAAGCCTAGCTACCGGTGCATAGGTTTCACCAAAATCCAAACCTTCAATTTGGGTGAAGCCTTGTGCCACTAACCTTGACTTGTTTCTTGTCACTATACCATATTCATCTTGCTTGTTGTGGAAAACCCACTTGGTGCCAATCACATTTTGCTTCGGTCTTTCCATCAACTCCCATACTTCATTTCTTGTGAAGTTGTTCAATTCATCTTGCATGGCTAGAACCCAATCCGGATCTCCAAGTGCTTGTTCAACCTTAAGAGGTTCCAACGAAGAGACAAAAGAGTAAAATCCACAAAAATTTTGCAAGCGTGAGCGAGTGGTTACCCCCTTTCTTATGCTACCAAGAATATTCTTGACGGAGTGATCTCTTTGAACTCTTCGGTGAACTCTTGGATGAGCAACTTTTGATTGTCTTTGAATGGGTTGCTCATCTTCATCATCATCTTCATTTTGATTTACATTTGCTTGATCACCACCTTCTTCATGAGTTTCTTGACTTAGGCTTTGAGCTTGGTCATCAACTTGAGCTTGATCTTGATCTTGCTCTTGAACTTCGTGAGTGCTAGGTGGTTCAACTCTTGTAGATGATGATGATTCCTTTTCTTGCACTTGAGCTTGCTTCTCTCTTGGTCTAACTTCACCAATGGCCATTCTCATGATATCTTCACTTGGAGGTTCTTCTTCCTCTACAAAACTTGGATTAACTTGCTCTACTTGAGAGCCATTAGTTTCATCAAATTTCACATCCACCGAGATTTCGACACAACCCGTGGTTTTGTTGAAAACACGATAGGCATGCTCGTTAGTACCATAACCAAGAAGAAAACCTTCATCTACCTTTGGTGCAAACTTTGAGCTTTTGGGTTTCTTGTTAAGTATAAAACATTTGCACCCAAAAACTCTAAAGTAGTGCACCTTAGGTTTGTTACCAGTTAGGAGTTCATATGCCGTCTTGCCAAGAATCTTGTGAAGATAGAGTCGGTTGATGGCATGACAAGCGGTGTTGATTGCCTCCGCCCAAAATTGATCTGAAGTCTTGTATTCATCAAGCATGGTCCTAGCGGCTTCAATAAGAGTTCTATTATTCCTTTCCACTATACCATTTTGTTGAGGGGTATAGGGAGCGGAGAACTCATGCTTGATTCCCTCTTCATCAAGAAATTCTTCAATATTTGTGTTCTTGAACTCGGTGCCATTGTCACTTCTAATGTTCTTGACCTTCACTTCAAATTCATTTTGAGCTCTCTTGATGAATTTCTTCACAACACCTTGCACTTCACTTTTATCTTGTAAAAAGAATACCCAAGTGAAGCGAGAATAATCATCAACAATAACAAGACCATATTTGTTACCACCAATGCTAATGTATGCAACGGGACCAAATAAGTCCATGTGTAGGAGCTTGAAAGGCCTTGTTGTGGTCATCACGTTCTTGACGGGGTGTGGAGCTCCAACTTGCTTTCCGGCTTGACAAGCACTACACAACCTATCTCTCTCAAACACAACATCGGTTAGTCCTAGGATGTGCCCACCTTTTTGAAGTTTGGCCAAGTTCTTCATCCCAACATGAGCTAGACGGCGGTGCCATAGCCAACCCATGTTAGATTTTGCTACTAAACAAGTCTCGGGCGTCACTTTATCAATTGTGAAATCAACTAAATAAAGTTTACCCTTCAAGCGACCCGTAAATGCAATAGTGGAATCCTCCCTTCTAAAGACGGTCACACCCTCATGAGTAAAGAGACAATTGTAGCCCTTTTCACAAAGTTGAGAAACGGACAACAAATTGTATCCCAAAGATTCAACTAGAAAAACATTGGTAATAGAATGATCATTTGAGATGGTAATCTTACCAAGACCAAGTACCTCCCCCTTACTATTATCACGAAACACAATCTTCTTCGTGGGTTCAATACTTGGCTCAAATGATGTGAACATGTCTTTCTCCCCGGTCATATGATTTGTGCATCCACTATCAAGCACCCATCCCGTGCCGCCGGAGGAGTAGACCTACAAAACAAGTTTAACCTCTAGATTTAGGTACCCAAAAAGATTTGGGCCCTTCAAGGTTAGCCGAATACATTCTAGGCACCCACACATTTCTCAATATGGATTTCTTTATGTAGGCACCAACATACTTAACCATAAATTTACCATTCTTATCCATGGTTACCATATAGTCACTCGTATAGGATGGAGAAGGCTCATGTGTCTCACCCTTCACCTTCTCTTTACCTTTACCTTTACCTTTCTTTTCACTCTTAACCTTGTTTGAGTGACTCTTACCAACATCACTCTTTGGAACACCATGAGCAATGTTCATTAACTCACCAAGTTTAGTCCCTTTGATGAACTTGGGACCTTCATAGCCATTTGTCACTTGCTTACCATTGGTCTTACCACCTCTCTTGAGTCCAAGACCATCCTTGATGCTATGATGCCTAGCATCATCATATTTCACCTTGGACTTACCTTTGTTCTTACCTTCTAACCCTTCTCTCACTAGCATGTTCAATCTCTTGATCTCATTGTCTTTTGTTTTCACTAACTCCTCTAGCTTGGCAATGTTAGTGAGATAAGCATTCACATCAAGTTTATAACATTTAGAACATCCTTCACTAGTAGAAGCATTAGAGTCAAGGTTAGCCTTGGATGAAAAATAGGTGCTCTCCCAAAGAACGCTATAGTTCACTTCAAGATCTTTGTATTTGATCTCTAAGCATGATAAGCTTTGTTGAAGTTCACTATTTTTGCTCTTTTGAATAGCAAGAGATTCATTTACCAAAGTTAGATCCTTTGACATCTTCTCTTTAGAGTCATTAGCCATAGACAAGTCTACTTCTAATTTCTCTACCTTTCCTTTTTCTTTAGCAAGAGCTTCTTCTAAAGCACGGTTTTTCTCCTTCTCAAGGATGAACAAGTCTTCTTGCTTTAGAAGGAGCTCATCCCTTTTATCTAGCTTCTTAGCTAGCCTTTTAATTTCTTTGTAACCTTTCTTCCCAAAACGTTTTATCATGTTTTCCTTAACCATTTCATCCTCATCACTAGATTTATTTTCTATGTCATTGCTAGGAGGAGTAGAGGAAATGGATTTGGATGTCACCTTAGTGCCCTTAGCCATAAAGCAAAGAGGGGCATGGTCTTCATCATCACTATCGGACAACTTGGTGAAGAGACGGCTTGATGAAGAGCTTGATTTATGGATGGCAAGTGTAGCTACGTTCTCATCTTCCGACTCTTCATCACTTGATAGCCATTCCATATCAAGATGAGCTTGTCTTGAGTACTTCTTCTTATGATCATAGCTTTTCTTGTTGTCATAGCTTCTCTTGTTCTCTTCTCTCTTGTCCCCTTCTTGTGCTTACCATCTTCCTTCTTGTTGGGACACTCGGTAATGAAGTGTCCATATTCACCACATTGGTAACATGGTCTCTTCTTGCTTCTTCTAGTGTCCTTACTCCCATTTCCTCTCTTGAAATTTCTCTTCTTGAGGAAGCCTCTAAAGTTCTTGATAAGCAATGCAATTTCTTCATCGGTGCTCTCATCTTCATCACTTGTATCTTCCTTCTTGGCTTTGGATGACTTCCTTGTTTCTTCGCCTTCTTCTTTAGCCTTCAATGCAATATCCTTCTTGTTCTTGTTGCTTAGGGCCGCTTTTGCTTCCTTCTCGGCAAGTTCATGTTGAAGCAACTCGCTAAGAAGGTGAACCGGCGTCATCTTCTTGAACTTCTCATCTCTTCTAATCATTTGGGCAAGATGAAAGTCTCTTGGAGTGAATGCCTTCAATAGTTTCTTTGTGGCTCGATAGTCACTCCACTCTTCACTTCCAAGTGCTCTAATGGTGTTGATCATCCCCATGAGCCTATCAAACATTTGTTGAGTGGTCTCATTATCAAGCATGACAAAACTTTCAAGTTGATTATCTAGCAAATCAATTTTGCCCTCCTTGATCATGTATGTCCCTTCATGTGACTCTCTAAGAATATCCCAAATATCCTTTGCCACCTCCACATGTTGAATCTTGTTGAATTCTTGAGGAGACAAGGAGTTGGTGATGATTCTTGTAGCTTGAGCGTTGCGGTAGTAGTCTTGTGCAAGCTCCGGAGTCATCTTCCCTTTCTTGGGCTTCTTCACACCTACACACACAATCTCCCAAAGAGAGGGGTGAAGCCCGAAGAGATGCAATTTCATGTCATAGGCCCATTTTGAATAGTTTGATCCATCAAAATATGGTACCTTGCCAAGATTAATAGATTGAAAATGAGATGCATTGAAACTAGATATATCATGATAGTCAAATGGAACACGAGTTAACTCCCTTGACTTGTGTTTCTTCTTCTTCTCTTTCTTCTCATCCTCCTCTAGCTTCTTTAGCTTCTTTTTCAACTTTTCTATCTTCTTAGCCTTTGAGTCGTCGTCCGAACTCTCATCCGAGCTAGAGTCCGCACTTGAGCTTGAGCTTCCACTTGGTGTGGGTGATGCATCTTTCTTTGATCTTTTGCTTCTTGTTGACTTAAAAGAAGCTTTATCATCATTATCTAGAGGAGGTAGATCGATGGGTGGAGGTTGAGAGTTGATGATGTCCACGTTCTCTTCACCTTCAATCCTCGACATCTTGATTCTCTTGAGCGGTTAAGCCTTGACAAGAGCCTTGGCTCTGATACCAATTGAGAGGATCTTGTGGATGCCTAGAGGGGGGGGGGGTGAATAGGCGTACCTAATAAAACCTGAAAATTCTTTCTTCTCAAGTCGTCAGTGAAACCGGATCTTCCGAGTACTTCTAGAAAGATCCGATCATCGGATGTTCCGAGACTTACTCGGATGATCCGATGTGAGAAATAACCTTTGCTCGAGATTCAAAATCTAACAAGTTATTTGCAATTCCACTTGAATAGAAAGTTCACAGAGGTACTCTAAGAGCTATATATGATGATCAAATACAGCGGAAACCTTTATAGAGATAGATCAGGCAATATATAGCAAATATGAGAAAATATGAACAATATGAAGTAAGCAACACAAAGAGACACGAGATTTGTTCCCGGAGTTCACTGCCAAGGGAGCTACGTCTCCGTTGAGGTACCCACAAAGGGTAGAGTCTCTTTCAACTCGTTTCCTCTCTCAATCGACCACAAAGATCAAGATTGAGCCACTTACTAGATGGTTCCACACAAGGAACGGGTGATACAATCCTCCAAGGCGCTCCCACAAGCTAGGTGCTGCACTTGGTGACCTCTAACCGTCTAGGAGCAAGCTCCAAGAGTAACAAACGCGAATCACAAGCCAAGGATGCTTCAAGTGCTTCTTGAGATGAACAAATACTTCTCCTCACTCAAAGTCAACCCACAAGCCTCAAATCTCTTCTCTCAACCAATCCCCAAATGAATCTTGGCTTGGGCAAGGTTTGGAGGGGAGTGGAGAGAGGGGGAGAGAGCTAGAAGAGTGTTTGCTGTTGAAATGTGCGAGCTTGGGTTGAAGGGGTGAGTGAGGGGGTATTTATACCCCTTCTCAAAATCTAACCGTTATGTTCTGAATCGGGCAAACCGGATCTTCCGAGTACTACTCGGATCTTCCGGATAGGCTTAGGTTAGCTGTGAAAAACCTAAGTGTACTGCCAAACCGGATCTTCCGATGAAGAAAACCGGATCTTCCGGTTTTACGCAGAATGGAACCGGATGTTCCGAAGAACACAACCGGATCTTCCGGTTTTACGCAGAAAGTGAGTTTTGCCCTTTTTCCTCTCAAAGTTAGTTTTCATCTCAATATAGCACTTTAGCAGCCTTGATTCATCAGACACGTCCCCCTTGATAGTACGGTGTTTCCTATACTCAATTTCAAAGAATAAATTCGATATAAATCCTCCATATGAGCTTCACACCATACGATTTGAATTGGGGACCTCCTTTGTATATAATCTTTTTCTTATTTCATTTAACACCTGCACATATCTTTATAAAAGTATGAAACCTCCAAATTGTGGTTGTTATCACCACCAAAACCACTAGGGGGCCAAATGCATTTTCACATATCCGGTACGTATTGGATACACACCCGATACGTATCCACCGTGTATCGGTTTAATGAGCCGTATTGGGGATTGAAACTCAGCTTTGGGTACGTATCGGTCACCGTATCCACCCGGCAGCCCAACTACGTCCACTTATGCACCTTTATGTGAGGCATCTTAAGATTCAAGAACTAGTAGTACCTGTTTATATATTAGGAGGTTTTGACCATGTATGTTGTATGAATGGCATCTCAAGGAGATGGTGCGTGCAACACATGGGGGCTCGGCACTGGATAGGTTCCTCTAGCCGTCATCGCTACTGCCTCCTCATTAGCTAGCAATGAAAGAAAATTTGTCACCTTCGTGCGAGAGGAGCAGTACAACATGTTTTGAAAAAACGCATTACTATATACTAGTTGTATAATTTAATATGCACTATTATATATTTATTAAAAATTAAAACATATCTGCATATCGGATTTGTTTGTAAAATGACGTATCCTCGTATCTGTATCCTTCCGATACTGATACACGTATCCGTATCCGTGCTGCATAGGTTTTATGACCTCCCAAGCTGCACCGTACTGAGCAAAAATATGCAAGGAATGTGAGTTTTTTTAGGTATCCTGAGTAGGAATTATAGCACTTTGTGATATTGAAGATATTAGTTGGATTGATTTCAAACCTTCACATATTCTGCAAATTTATCAGACAATCAACCAAAAAATAGCTGTCTAAACTTATCCAAGTGAAATCTGGGATAATAAATTAACTGTGATGAACTTTTAAAAAAGTACACAGATAAACTTCACATACACATAAATAATGGAACATAAATTGAACTATTGTCATAACAGCCTAATGTCAGGCTGCCAATACCAAACAAATGAAAATAAACCTTTTCCAACAATACATAATTAAAAAATTCGGTATGTACTATGTGTTTTGGCAGTATGATAGCCTGGTAGGTTGGTAACAGAGTGGTAATACGAAATTTATAATTAAAAAACTATTAAGGAAAAAGTAAACTGGCATCACTGTACTCTATGGTGCAGATCAATAGTGAGCACGAAGACATCGGGTGTCTCAATGAAGGGAAAACTGTGGTCCAAGTATTGTACAGTGCCATAGTGAAGCCTGCAGATTTGGCTGTTGAAACCCAGCCCAGGAAAACCAAAGCCATACATTTTCATTGTAGCATCCATGGCTGTGGGGCATTTTGCCGCAATTTGCCCAGACTCCTTGCATCGAAAGCAGAAAGGTGGATTCGTGCAATCCGCTTGATGGTGCCTGTGGCAGCATAACCGTCCAATTTAAACTGCCTCAAGTGCGCTATAACATCTTTTTACGGACATTGAACGCACTTCAAACAATTTAAACCGGTGATCTGTCGAGTGTCCCAAGTACTCCTCGATAAACCACATTAACTCTTATCTTCACCATATGACAGGATTGTTTTTAGTAAGGAGAATACAACGAGCATTAATATTTTTACATAACATAACAAGATTCTTACTTAATATAAGCCAAGTTTTGAAGGGAACTTAAATGCAAAGTCAAGCCATTATTAGTAGTTTAAATACAACTCGGTCTAGGTAGTTCTATTACATAAATATCTACAATCTCCGGCTCAACCCTAGAATCACCGGGACCACGATGATCTAGGCCTTCGGGACCTCCTTTTCGACGACTTCTGGAGCTGCTTCTGAAAAATAACAAGGGAGATCCCCTGAGTACAAAGTTACTCAGCAAGACTTACCCACCTTTCTAAAGAAAAGACTCTCAAGAAATATGATTGGCCTTTATGTGGGTTTGGCTGACTCGACTCTTTTGCCAAAAAGCATTACTAAAGCTTGATCCTTATATTTTCTTTATTCTAGCTCCGTTGAGTTGTTATTTATCCATCTGGGTTATAAAATATTTTGCATACAGGTGGTACTAAGCTCAATCAGCATTTATTAATCAAGCTTATCTTGTTTAACTTGTTTCCTCTACGATGCTTAACAGTTGATCAAGTGCACTCATATCCAAGAGTTGTGGTGATCCGGACCAATTTACATCCTGCAGGAGATACCTAGCCCCCAACCACGTACAGCTGCGTAGGCTGCACGCAACAACCTTTCGATCAGCTGGACCAAAGACCGGAAATATCCTTACTCGAACCCGGGAACGCACCCCCATGTGGCCCCCACATCTGGTGACCACCCCGTGAGTTACTGGCTATGGCCCCGCCTTTCTCCCACCCAACAAGCACGGGTAAGCGATATTTCCAGTCATCGAGCCAACTAATCTAGTTGACTTTACTGGTCCTATAACCCAGTAAGAAACCAGGCAAAATCACTTGATCCTCAGTTACAACAACGATCCTTAGTCACTTAAGCAAGTAGGCAGAACTATAGGATCAAGCTTACCTCAATCCCCTATCAACTTCTGCCCACTATCTTCCAACTTCAAACCTTTCTTGATTCAAATATGATTAATGTGGAGCCTAGATTATTCTCTTTTAACTTAGCCTTACTAAGCATAGAAAGTGGAGACATTGCTAGGCCAGGTTCTTAACTAAGCAAGGGTATTTCTACCAAGGATTTATTTCATGCATCCAAGGTTCTCCAATCAACTCCTATACCTAATGCAACAACAAAGCACAGATCTTTGGACTCGTGATTATTGCAAATTAAATGGGTAAAAATGCACTGGGGCTTGCCTGGAATCACAAGCAAGTTAGATCCTTCTACGAATTGAGATTCCGGAGCGACATCGACCACCTCCTTGAATTGTCGCTGCTCCTCCGAGAGTTCAACGAACTCGTACTCCGAAGTTTGAGACACTACAACGTAATGCAAGTTAATGATATGATATGCGACACTTTTCAAAGAAGCTATGCAAATTTTCTCTCTCGATAAAGTTGCAAGCCAATTCAAGCTTCCCCCAAGATTTTTAAAAGACAAGCCTATAATTTTCTGTTAATAAAACTTACCCTAAATCAGTTTTAATTGATTTTCAGTGATTAATATTATTTTTTCTAAATGATAAAAGCATTTAAATAAATAAATAAACCCATTTAAAATTCATTTCTATTTATTACATAATTAATTAGAATTTTAGCATCTTTAATATTTATTAAGCATTTATTTAATCAATTTGAACTAAAGAATTAAATTAATCACTTAAAGTTAAGTAATTAACATTTTTAATGAATAACTTAATTTAAATCAAGATTAACAAAATTGGTTTTATTAATTTTGGACATCCCTACAATTTTCTATGAATTAAAAGGTGAAAACCGAATTTAAATCTAATTCTGAAACCTATTAACACTTCTGCATAAAACCCCCTCACCTTTCTCTTCTTCCTCCCCGCGGTCTCTCTCATATGCAAACAGAGGCGCCCTCTGACTAGCCGGCCGCCGACCTTGACCGGCGTCTTCCCACCGACGGCGAGGCTCCCTGGCCACGGGAAGACTTCCAACAGGACCACCTCAACCTCGCCAACCTATTCCACCTCTTTTTCCCTCTGATTGGTGCCTGGTCGGTGGCTCGCGGCGAAACAGGCGGCGATGCTTGACGGCGACACGCCGGGCGGCCGCACGGCGACGAGCTAGCGGTAAAACACTAGCCTAGGAGCATCACCAAGGTACGAGGAACCTCAAACGAGCGTCATACTGGCCGGAGATGACCCGAGCAGGGCTGGCCACGTGAAGCTGTCAAGGCGGCGGCGGAAATTGGCCGGAGACGAGGAAGATGGCGGCGTTGTGGACTGTGCGGTTGATTAAACAAGATGAGAGTTGGTGGAGGTGGTAGATAACTCCAAGGCAAAGGTCTGGGTGAGAGGAATTGGACTGCGATAGCCGGACGACAGCGAATTTCGCCGGTGGTTGAGACGAGAGCCGGAATGGCGAGGAAGAGGAAAAGAAGAAGAAAGGAGGCAAGGGATGGGTATTCATCGACGGAACTTGATTCTAGATGACCGCCACCTCATGCTGGTCATCCTCGCGTCGTCCCTGGCGATAAGGACGTGTGGCTCAGCTTCAAACCGACCCGCCGGCAGCAGGCAGGCAAGCAACTGCCCAAACCGACCCCTATTTTTCCCCATCTACAGTATCCACATCAAACCGAGATTAGGAAGGTTCCTCGTACCTGATCTCGGTTTGAAGTGGATAGGGTTAGGGTTTAGGGTTTAGGGTTTAGGGTTTAGGGTTTAGGGTTTAGGGTTTTAGGGTTTTAGGGTTTAGGGTTTAGGGTTTAGGGTTTTAGGGTTTAGGGTTTAGGGTTTAGGGTTTAGGGTTTAGGGTTTAGGGTTTAGGGTTTAGGGTTTAGGGTTTAGGGTTTAGGGTTTTAGGGTTTTAGGGTTTAGGGTTTAGGGTTTAGGGTTTAGGGTTTAGGGTTTAGGGTTTAGGGTTTAGGGTTTAGGGTTTAGGGTTTAGGGTTTAGGGTTTAGGGTTTTAGGGTTTAGGGTGGTTTAGGGTTTAGGGTTTAGGGTTTAGGGTTTAGGGTTTAGGGTTTAGGGTTTAGGGTTTTTAGGGTTTAGGGTTTAGGGTTTAGGGTTTAGGGTTTAGGGTTTAGGGTTTAGGGTTTAGGGTTTAGGGTTTAGGGTTTAGGGTTTAGGGTTTAGGGTTTAGGGTTTAGGGTTTAGGGTTTAGGGTTTAGGGTTTAGGGTTTAGGGTTTAGGGTTTAGGGTTTAGGGTTTAGGGTTTAGGGTTTAGGGTTTAGGGTTTAGGGTTTAGGGTTTAGGGTTTAGGGTTTAGGGTTTAGGGTTTAGGGTTTAGGGTTTAGGGTTTAGGGTTTAGGGTTTAGGGTTTAGGGTTTAGGGTTTAGGGTTTAGGGTTTAGGGTTTAGGGTTTAGGGTTTAGGGTTTAGGGTTTAGGGTTTAGGGTTTAGGGTTTAGGGTTTAGGGTTTAGGGTTTAGGGTTTAGGGTTTAGGGTTTAGGGTTTAGGGTTTAGGGTTTAGGGTTTAGGGTTTAGGGTTTAGGGTTTAGGGTTTAGGGTTTAGGGTTTAGGGTTTAGGGTTTAGGGTTTAGGGTTTAGGGTTTAGGGTTTAGGGTTTAGGGTTTAGGGTTTAGGGTTTAGGGTTTAGGGTTTAGGGTTTAGGGTTTAGGGTTTAGGGTTTAGGGTTTAGGGTTTAGGGTTTAGGGTTTAGGGTTTAGGGTTTAGGGTTTAGGGTTTAGGGTTTAGGGTTTAGGGTTTAGGGTTTAGGGTTTAGGGTTTAGGGTTTAGGGTTTAGGGTTTAGGGTTTAGGGTTTAGGGTTTAGGGTTTAGGGTTTAGGGTTTAGGGTTTAGGGTTTAGGGTTTAGGGTTTAGGGTTTAGGGTTTAGGGTTTAGGGTTTAGGGTTTAGGGTTTAGGGTTTAGGGTTTAGGGTTTAGGGTTTAGGGTTTAGGGTTTAGGGTTTAGGGTTTAGGGTTTAGGGTTTAGGGTTTAGGGTTTAGGGTTTAGGGTTTAGGGTTTAGGGTTTAGGGTTTAGGGTTTAGGGTTTAGGGTTTAGGGTTTAGGGTTTAGGGTTTAGGGTTTAGGGTTTAGGGTTTAGGGTTTAGGGTTTAGGGTTTAGGGTTTAGGGTTTAGGGTTTAGGGTTTAGGGTTTAGGGTTTAGGGTTTAGGGTTTAGGGTTTAGGGTTTAGGGTTTAGGGTTTAGGGTTTAGGGTTTAGGGTTTAGGGTTTAGGGTTTAGGGTTTAGGGTTTAGGGTTTAGGGTTTAGGGTTTAGGGTTTAGGGTTTAGGGTTTAGGGTTTAGGGTTTAGGGTTTAGGGTTTAGGGTTTAGGGTTTAGGGTTTAGGGTTTAGGGTTTAGGGTTTAGGGTTTAGGGTTTAGGGTTTAGGGTTTAGGGTTTAGGGTTTAGGGTTTAGGGTTTAGGGTTTAGGGTTTAGGGTTTAGGGTTTAGGGTTTAGGGTTTAGGGTTTAGGGTTTAGGGTTTAGGGTTTAGGGTTTAGGGTTTAGGGTTTAGGGTTTAGGGTTTAGGGTTTAGGGTTTAGGGTTTAGGGTTTAGGGTTTAGGGTTTAGGGTTTAGGGTTTAGGGTTTAGGGTTTAGGGTTTAGGGTTTAGGGTTTAGGGTTTAGGGTTTAGGGTTTAGGGTTTAGGGTTTAGGGTTTAGGGTTTAGGGTTTAGGGTTTAGGGTTTAGGGTTTAGGGTTTAGGGTTTAGGGTTTAGGGTTTAGGGTTTAGGGTTTAGGGTTTAGGGTTTAGGGTTTAGGGTTTAGGGTTTAGGGTTTAGGGTTTAGGGTTTAGGGTTTAGGGTTTAGGGTTTAGGGTTTAGGGTTTAGGGTTTAGGGTTTAGGGTTTAGGGTTTAGGGTTTAGGGTTTAGGGTTTAGGGTTTAGGGTTTAGGGTTTAGGGTTTAGGGTTTAGGGTTTAGGGTTTAGGGTTTAGGGTTTAGGGTTTAGGGTTTAGGGTTTAGGGTTTAGGGTTTAGGGTTTAGGGTTTAGGGTTTAGGGTTTAGGGTTTAGGGTTTAGGGTTTAGGGTTTAGGGTTTAGGGTTTAGGGTTTAGGGTTTAGGGTTTAGGGTTTAGGGTTTAGGGTTTAGGGTTTAGGGTTTAGGGTTTAGGGTTTAGGGTTTAGGGTTTAGGGTTTAGGGTTTAGGGTTTAGGGTTTAGGGTTTAGGGTTTAGGGTTTAGGGTTTAGGGTTTAGGGTTTAGGGTTTAGGGTTTAGGGTTTAGGGTTTAGGGTTTAGGGTTTAGGGTTTAGGGTTTAGGGTTTAGGGTTTAGGGTTTAGGGTTTAGGGTTTAGGGTTTAGGGTTTAGGGTTTAGGGTTTAGGGTTTAGGGTTTAGGGTTTAGGGTTTAGGGTTTAGGGTTTAGGGTTTAGGGTTTAGGGTTTAGGGTTTAGGGTTTAGGGTTTAGGGTTTAGGGTTTAGGGTTTAGGGTTTAGGGTTTAGGGTTTAGGGTTTAGGGTTTAGGGTTTAGGGTTTAGGGTTTAGGGTTTAGGGTTTAGGGTTTAGGGTTTAGGGTTTAGGGTTTAGGGTTTAGGGTTTAGGGTTTAGGGTTTAGGGTTTAGGGTTTAGGGTTTAGGGTTTAGGGTTTAGGGTTTAGGGTTTAGGGTTTAGGGTTTAGGGTTTAGGGTTTAGGGTTTAGGGTTTAGGGTTTAGGGTTTAGGGTTTAGGGTTTAGGGTTTAGGGTTTA